>OVBE01000866.1:0-42486 GCA_900406425.1 Iberis pinnata
ATATATATAATATAATATAATTTCTTTTATTTTTAAATAAAAGTTTCATATTTTTAGGAGATAAATTTTTTTCTATGTTTTCCTTAATAAAAAAATTAATTTTGAATAGAATTCCAATGGTATTACATGTAAATTGTTACAAAATAAATATTTTTTACAAAAAGTGTTTTCCCTTTTAATATATAGTAGGAGATTTGTAAAATCGGAACTTTTTCATTAAGGTATTTATACATACGTTAATTACATTTCTATCCATGTATATAATAGTAGAAAATAGTTATTTAATATAAAAATTTATATGAAAATTTAATAAATAAAAAATTTATTTTTTGATAATGTTTACTTTAGGAAAAAAAATGTTATTGGTTCATTTTACTATTGTAGCAGAAAAGTTATACATCTCCTCTCCTTTGATGGATCAACAAAATCATTGTCGTCACTATAGTTTCCATTGTTTTTTCAGCATTTTTCTCGTTGATTAAATATTTCCAGTAGTTGTAGTTGTCATCCTTATCACTACCATAATTAAAGTCAACTTCGTCACTCTCAACTGTGATATCAGCAAGGCAATCATCTCTACCTGGTGGTTCAAACGAGTAATCAGATACAACACCTCCGTTGTTCACAAACATTTTGTCGATGCTCAAACTATGTTCACGTGTCTAGTTGCCATTCACATGAACAACTGCTTTGTTCACGAAAATGACTTCATTCACGGAAACGCCTTTCGTTCACAGAAACGACGTCATTCACAACAATTTTCGTTCACAAACACTTTGTTGATGCACAAATCATGTTCATGTGTTTGAGCCTTATTCACATAAACAACGGCTTCGTTCACGAAAACGACTTTATTCACAACAACTTTCGTTCACAAACACTTTGGTGGTGATTGGTAAGTGCTTTAGAATCTCCGCATAGCCATATTGATTTGTAAAGCATTAAATTTTCACCAATCAAAATTTGTGGAGATTTTTGATTCCTAAAGCAATATATTTCATTTTGTTTATTTCTTGGCTCTACAAAGCAAAAAAAAAAACTAGAGCACTGGTATTTATGATTTGAATATTTTGTTTCTTTTTCTTCGTTTGCACTTTTAATATTCATATTTAACAAATAAAACTATATTATACACGTATAAAAATAAGTGTAATATTTCTTATATAAAATTCTAATTAAAATAAAACAGTCATAAATGTCATGTTGTTCATTCTTGTAGATGAGTTATATAAAATAATACACATACTACATCATTATTTGCATGGAAATGATATATTTTTATTAATATATATTATATATATGTGTGTGTATATATAAGTACGTCGTTTCAATTTTTTGTTTGAATATTTATTTATATTGGTAACACCAAAAAATTTACAATCACAAAATAAAAAGCAGTCGAATTTATATAACAAATAACATAAAGCTAAAATCTCTTCCAACACAGCATAAATCATTTTATTTTTATGTTTACACGTTTTAATAATCTTGTTTCTGTTGGTGTATTTATTTATTTGTTTTATTACGTTCACTGTAATTTTTAATAGATAGTAAGATAATCATACAACACTGATATTTGCCAATCATAATTTTATTTTGAAAACCTACAGCCAAGATTTCTACAGCCAAAATCCTACGACAAAAAAGAAGAAGCTATAACAATAATTCCTACAGCCAAGTTTTTACAGCAAAAAATATAAATCCACAATATTTACCAATCACCATATTTATCAATGCACAAATCATGTTCACAAATCAATTTTTATAGTCATTTTTCTTTTTGTAAACACATGCCATAATGTTAAAATATTTGATGTGTGGATCATTTTCCTTAATTGATATAATGGTTTAAAATAAAAAAATATTGGTAAAATATTTACTAAATACATAATTAATTGAAGTGAAATATAATCACCAAGGATATAACTGGAACAAAATTATGAAACATACACAAAAATACCTATTCTTTTAATTAATTCTAGAAAAGTACTTAAAATTTAATTATGTTTTATAAAGTATCTAAGTAGCAAATTTTTTTTTTTTTTAATATCTACAAGATTAATCATGAACTTCGGCTAGTGAAGTTTTGTTTGATTTAAATAAACTTTCATCATAATTGTTGAGATTTTTTCAAACCTATTTCTTGTGTGCTATTTAGAAATTCGAATGGTATTACTTTAGACTTAGGGAAAAACTGTTTATATATAAAGATAAAAAATCGATTACAACACTAATAAAAACTAACAAAAAAATCTCTCAAAATAACGTTGTATTTGTCTTGAGACTTCTTTTGAACTCTCTAGCTTTTATTCTTTTGCGTTGCTCAAGAATTTTCGGATTCTCGAATGCCTTAAACCTTTGAGAAAGAAATATATTTATAGGTATCAGGGTAATTCATATTCCTAGTAGAATGTAGAAATTTTCATTTCAAGTAGAATATAGGATTTTCGGGGTAATTCATATTCCTAGTAGAATGTAGAAATTTTCATTCCTAGTAGAATATAGAATTTTCATATAAGATTATACATAATCTTACATTTTCCTTTTCTTTAAGAATAGATAAATTTCTTTTCTTTTAGATCATTTTCTTATTTGAATTTTATTAATGCACATTATTTCACAATTATATTATGTTATGACCGAAGTCAAAATGGTGGACTTGACTTGGACTTACAAGATTGAGAATGTAAAAAAAACCCAATCTATAGGGTTGCCTTTGTCTTTGTATTTAATTGAGCATTTTAACCAAACCATTTAGTTGATTTGGTTCGGCGTGATTCGGTCAATTTATTTAAGGGTTAATTGCATAGATATACAATATTTTATCAATATTAGGTAGATATAAAAAATTTAGTATAATTAGAAAATTGGTAATAATATACCACACATATTTTTTCATAGTCTTTGACAATACATGTGTAGTCTTCTTTCTCTCTCCCTCATTTTTCTTTTCTTTTCTAAATTTCATCCTTTTTTATTTTTTTGGCAATTAAAAGCATGTAAAAATAATATAATCACAAAAGTTACATAAAAACATGAATCTAACATGACTAAAATCATTTAAAATGGACATATATATATATATATATATATATATTAAATAGTGAATAATGATTTTAGTTAATAAAACATAAACCCATGAATAGTCGGACTACATAATGTAATAGTCAGACTACTGAAAAGAATAGAAATCCAAAACTCCAAAACATAACCCAAAACCCCAAAATAGAAACTCAAAACCCCAAAATATAAACTCTAAACCCAAACAAGAAACCAAAACCCCAAAAGAAACCCAAAATATACAACATTATGTATAAAACATGGACTAAAATATATACTTTAAACTCCAAAATATAAATCATAAACTCTAAAATATAACCCTAAACTCCAAAAGATAAACCAATAAACTCTAAAATATAAACCCAAAATCCAAAGTATAAACAAAAAATCCCAAAATATAAACCCAAAACCCCAAAATATAAACTCAAAACCCCAAATATAAACCCAAAACCCCAAAATATAAATTCAAAACTCTAATAATAAAAACCCAAAACCCTAAAATATAAACTCAAAACCCAAAATATAAACCATAAATCCAAATTCTAGACCCCAAAAATAAGTAATAAAAAACCTAATTATTCACACAAAAAACAAATAAGATTAGGCAACAAATCTAGATTTTTTTTAAAAAAAAGAAAAAAAAAGTATATATGAATATAATGTATATTGTCCATGGAGAGAGAAAAGATAGGTAGGCTTAGGGGTTATTTTTTAATTCTAGAGTCTAATATGTATATCCAATGCAATTACCATTTTTTAATTTAGTTTGATTTCCAGTTCGGTTGGTTCTTCAATAATTTTATTTTATACTACATTAACCGAACTAAACCAAATTTGATAAAATTAACCGAATAAATCGAAAATAACTTAATTAACCAAAAATTAAGATTTTCGAGCCAAAAAATTAAACTTCAAAAACGAAAAACTAAGCCAAACCAATCGAGTGTCAAACCGAACCGAAATTATTTTCAACTAATTTTGGCAAAGAAAACCAAAAATTGAACCGAATGCCCACCCCTAAATCATACATTTTCCTATATAAACATCATTGTTTGATCAATATGAATTAACTCACTCCTTCTTCACATGTTTCTTTCTCTCTTTTCTTTAATTCTTCATCTCCCTTTCTAAATTCTTTCTGTTTTTAATAGATTAAAGTAGATAAAGTTCCACCAAGAGAAAGATACAAGCTCATATTGGGAAATTGCTCTCACATAGAGAGGACATAACTACTCTAAATTGGAGTTGATAAACAAGTCTCAAATAAAGACCACGAAAACTAGAAAGACATAGCTTTCTAAACTGACATACACCCTTGACATCCCGAAGAACATGTTTACGACATGTGGATGTTATAATCCACAAAGTAAATTTATACATATATTTTAATGAGGAACTCGAAAATTTTCGTCTTAATAAGAAAAAGCAACAACTCAAATTTGTATGAATAGAATTTTTATTAATAAGATGATTTTTGCTCAAAATTGCATACAAGAGAAAATGTTCAAGTAAAATTCTAAAAAAGCCAAAAAGATCCTCTCTCACTTACTAGTCTTCGGTTCTGATTCTAGTTGGGGCTTCCGAATACTTTCTGATTTCCCCGCTGGGTTCATACCTCCTCGTTGCCACGATCTCAGCGTATCTCGGGAAGTTCGGAACAGTTTAGACTTGGCTATTACTTGCTCAGGTTGCGTCCGTGTCGACATTGGTCAAGCTACACGACGGGTGTTCCATCAGTCTCTTAGTGTACTTAGGTGTCAATACCTTATCGGTCAATTCTTATGGGATCAATACGTGTTGAGTTGGTTAATATAACGTAACTAGCTAGGGCAAAATTCTATTGAGAGAGTTTTTACACCAACACAACCATTGTAGAATTTGAGTATCGGAGATATATCCATATAGTATCGGTTTTAGGTCAAGCCCAATGAGACATTGGTCTCAGCCCCCCCCCCCCCCCNTTTTCATATTTTATAGGTCCCAAATAATTTCTACAAAAAATATTGTCCCAAATAACATATACTTGGAATATTAGCCCAATTTTTTTGTCTCAAGCCCCTATAATTTTAGGACCGACCCTGCCATACAAACTTGTATCCCCTACTTAATAGCAATAAGTTGACAATACCTATAATATCTATAAAAAAATATAGGTTTCGAATGGTAACAGTGGATCAAGCGATTCGGGTAAAAAAATTAGCGGGACAGTGCGGTACAACTGCGGTTTATGGAGAAAGTGGGACAAGCGCGGTTCGTTAAAAGTAAGCGGTGCATAATTATTTTCGAATGGTAACAAAAAATAAGTGGTGCGAAACTTTTAAAAAAAAATTTTCCTTAAAAAAAGTTACATGTGGCTGGGGAAAAATAAATGAATAATTAATATAACAAAAAATTGGTTTGTAATAAATAATTGATTAATTTTTAAACAAATATTAATATAATATATGCTTTGACACAAATATTTTTATCGTATATCTATTAATCATTAAAAATTTTGAATAAATTAATTAAAATTATAAATATATAAATACATATATATTCTCATTTTCGTATTAATTTGTGTATAACACATGTCTGGCCGTTTGAGTATTCATTTTTGTTTGGTATGATTCTTTCAGATTTTGGGTAATTTAAATACAAAATAAAGATAAATTTGTTTTCAACAAATATTGTGTAATTTAAATATATGTAATTGTATTATTTTATATTTAATAAAATTAATATTTATTTTTAGTGAGGTTTGGTTAGTTCGATTCAGTTTCTAACATTTTTGTTTGGTTCTGTTTTGGTTATTCAAAGAATATATTTTGATATTCTTTCGAGAGAATTTGTAATGTAGTTCGGATACGAAACCAATTATTTGGTGCGGTTCCATTTGGTTTTGTTAAATTCATGATATAGTTTTTTGTTGACAAAAAATGATGTATCTTTTTGTAATAAAAAATGGTTATCTTTTTAAGTGAAATATGTTTAAAAAAATAAATGAGAGTGAAACACAACAAAATAGTTATTGTTGTTTATAAAAAATATAGTTAATATTATTAAAAAATAAAATGCGTTTTTTTATCAATACCGCTGCTTTCCATGTGTTTGTAAAATTGAAGTGAGTTATTGGTTTTTCTTTCTAGAATGTGTGAAATAATATATAATTATGTTAAAATAAATAACACACCGCACATCTAAAATTGGCATAAATGGAAGAGTTAAAGTGGGACCCACTTATTTTATCCGCACAGACAAAAATGCATCTTCCATTCACTGCCATAACAAAAAAAACAAAGCATGCCTAATTACTTATCGAGTGAATTAGTAATTTGGGTGGTTTTTTAACTTAATTAGAAAAGTAGGTTGGTAAGTGAACTTAATTTGTTAAATAGATAGTTTTTTGGAAAGAACTTAAAAATATATCGAAAATACCTTCATAATTAATTTGAAATTAATTACGATAAAAATATAAATGTAATTAAGAAATTATATTTATAATTATTTTCTTGAGATAAAATATAGAAATATACCATGTTCGTAATTAATTTTTATTTAATATAGAAATATATTTTCATAATTAACTTTTATTTGATATAGAAAATATGTAATAAATTCATAACGATTTAATACTATTCATTTAAGGAAACATCTTATGACCGACATTATGCAATTTTACATGTAATGTGAAGGTACAATTGTCCAGATAATACATTCACATGAACGTGATATGTACACAATTGATGGTCATGTGAATGAAAATATGCAATTGTGAACGTTCTTAATTCACATGAATCATATTTTTCTTTGGTTGTTATGTTTGTGAATGGTGACACACTAAAAAAAAACCTAGAGACACCGAAATTGAAATTGTGAATAATAAAGTTCACGTATGTTTGTTAATGGTGACACACTCAACAAAACTAGAGACACCGAAATTTAAACGTGAATAATAAAGTTCTAGTCGTGAATAACAACTATGCACACGAAGATCAGTTGTGAACATGAAGATCAATTGTGCACGTGAAAATCAATTGTGCATGAAAATGGTATATGTGAATACGAAAATTGGTATTATAAATGTACTTAAGATTAAATTATCTAGGTAAGAAAGGTAAGTTTTGTACTTTCCTTAAATTGTTTAAAGTATTAATTTATTAAATAGATACTTACATAATTTGATTATTAAAATTATTCATGTAAATGATAATAAATGATTTGCCTTAAATTTATTATAAGAATATAATAGTAATATTAAATAGTGAAAGTACTTAAACATCAAGGAATCTAAAAGAACTCTTATTCCCAAATTAGCTAATAGGAAAGTGTCCATTTAACAAATTTTTTCTTATTTATATAACATACAACTAGACTTTTGGGCTTAAACATAAAACAAGTGGATCACCAATAGAATTGACAATGGCCCAAGACAATGCCCAACTCAGTGTAGTACGTCTTAGCCGATCTTGAAGCCCATCCGCCGTCAACCGCCACCAATCCAACCATCAGAGATCCGGCTAAGTGGATCGACCACCGCCAACACTCACCGCAGGTTGCAGATATGAAACTCCACAACGAAACCCTAAAATCTCTTAAATAAACTCCTCACTACATGTCACTAAACCTCTGAAACAACCGCTTAAAATGCTTAGAGTCACCAACATTGCCACATGAGCAAGACAAAGCTAACCTAGAACAACCAACAGGATATGGAGGAGCCCACCAAACTTCAGATCTAAAACGGGAGTAAGAACCTCCACAGTACCTGCATGCATACCAGAAAACCAGGTGATAAGCCCACAAAGAGAGAAGACGCACAACTCCATCACCATAACCTGTGGTCCAGCAAGATCCAAAGGCAAACCACTGACTATAGTACATGCATGAATTGGAAGCACCAGAGCTTTGCGAAAGAGGAGGTGGAGAGGACATGAAACATGAAAGAGGAAAACATTTCGGTAGAAATCTGAAGGGAGACGCCGGAAAGACAAAACAGAAAAGAGAGAAAATATGTACAAGCACACCGCCAATACGAGGTTGGACAGCGGCCAAAACAAAAAAAGCAGAAAAGAATGAAGACGGCGGCAGAGAAGGTATATAGAAAAGTTAGAAAAAAGTGTATTCACTCTCTAATTAATTCTCTAGAGAAAAGAGAAAATTCTTTATGTTTTCTCCTCTCATTTATGTTATATTGAGAACTTTATATTCTCAATTTTATCAAGTGGTATTAGAGCTTACAATCCTCTTGAAAGCGGGTTTGTGAACGATTAAATTAGCGTAAATCAAGTGAGACAAAATGACACAAACATTGATCCCCATTTGCAGAGTCCCTTCGACGTATATGAGAATACGCTTCAATATATTGAAATCACATACAATTGATTGATGCATATTCTGACATACATAATTCACAACAAATTCTATGTTTGGGCAAGTTAACGTCAAGTGTTGTAGCTTTCCAGCTAAGCTACGAAAATATGTAGGATCTAAAAATGAAGTGGTAGATCCTTGAACTGTATCCAATTTCAGTGGTTAATATACACAATACTCCCTCCAAAATTTTAATAATTTATATTTATATATTTTCTTCAAGTTTGTAATATCTACAAGATTAATCATAAAATTTGGTTTTGACTTGAATTTCCCAATTCTAAACTATGACAATGAAATTTTGTTTCATTTAAATCAGTTTCCATCATAATGTGACAAAAAAGAAAATAGTGAACTTAATTTAGGTTTACGAGATTGAACACGAAAAAGAAAACCCAATCTACTATGTTGCTTTTGTCTTAAAATTTAATCATACTTCTGGTTTGATAAACATCATTGTGTGTTCAACCAAATCTCACCTACATTTTGGTAGAATTGAGGTTGGCAAATGAAGAATGGTGGAAGGAACAACCCAAAGAGATGAGCAACATCGATGCACAATGGATATACATTAACGCATGAAGGAAGAGCAAGCATGGATCACATAGAAGCTGAATCATCTACATGATATCGAAAGCTTGAACAACACTAACTCAAAAAAATCAATGTTGTTCTTACTCGAACATATCGAAGGTAACTTCCTAGAAGATAAATACTTAAAATCATTCAAAACAAAATGATCGAAAGAGAATTAATTTTTCTGAGAAGTCACTCCTCTCATAGGAGAAACCAAACTCAAACTCTAGAGTCTCGGCATGAATATCATCTGAGATATACCGAAAGTCAGAAGATTGAACGATCACTGAGTTTTGTTCCACAAGAGCCTTTCCTCGATCTTCCCCTTGGTTCACGAGAAGAGACCAAAGAGGGATTGAAGACTTAGCTGCTAGAGCACTCTCTTGAACACTCATTCGAAGGCTCAGTCGTTGCTTTCGGTTGGCCTTCCCCTCGACATCTTTTTTTTGTTATTGTAATGTTAAACTATATTTAAACAAAATAAAAAATACACTTTGTCTGAAGGTTTTTGAAATAGTAAAGAATTAATTAGGACTGTAGAAGCCTAAACAACATATTTAAAAAATTAATCATGACGAGTGGCAAACCACAGTTGTAGAAGATCGTCATTCCGCAGGTCACCAAGTAAACGGATGGCGATTAGTTTTGAACGAAGAGAGCAACTAGTAGAGGCAACCAAAGAGCTGAGGAATATGGCATGTTTCCATGCCGTCTGCTATTGCATAGTTATAGAGACAGATGTGAAAAAGATGACGAAGTAGCAAAATTCTTTTTGGATCGAGATGTCGCGAGATAGTGATGTCTGTAATGGTATTGAAGTCCTCCGAGTAGTAAGAGCCCATGATATTCTTAGCAGAGGCTGACCATATCACACTTGAGAAAGGACAGCTAAAAACAGATGATCTCTTGTCTCGGTTGGAGAATCGCAGAGTAGACAATTAATGGCAGCTCCAGTTCCCCAAGTTTGAATTCGATCACCTGTCTGTATCCGGTTACGCATAGCTAACCAGACTTGAAATGCATGCTTTGGAGTGGTGTGTGGGAACCAAACAGCTGGAGCCCGATGAGCGTATCTGGTTCCATGTCTTCTTTGTAGGTAAAGTATTGCTATAGCAAGCCTGTTTTGTTCACCATAAAGTAGTGTCAGGTCCTCTCTCTATAGCCGGACGAGGATGTGCTTGAATAGCAGCAAAAATGTGGTGTATATGCTCAATACACCTCGATTGAATTCTCCATGCCATTGATTCTACTTCAGAAACGGTCAAGGACAGTGGGATTCCAAAATCTCTTGGGCCACTTGAACTAGCAATATCAATTAACCGACCAATTGGGAGCCATTGATCCATCCAGAAAGATGTGTTGAGTCCATTATTCATTTGCATACTCAGGAATACAAAAGCTTGTGTTCTCAACTTCAAAACCTTGCGCCATAGCCAAGAGCCCTTGTTTGATTTCTCTGTCCAAAGTGAACCTGTTCGAATGAGGTGCTTCTTTACCCAATCAACCCATAAGGGAGGGACAGAAGCTGCAAGACGCTAGATAAGCTTCAAACCATAAACATTGTTAACCTCTTTGAATAATCGAAATCCCAAACCACCTTCACTACGAGGTTGGCATATATCTTCCCAAGAAACTTTTGCTTTTCTCGAATTAAGATCTGATCCTGACCAAAGAAAAGTTGCGTACATTTTCTCAATATCTTGTAGACACTGTTTTGGTAATCTAAATGCCGAAAGCCAAAATGCAGTGAGACTGGAAATAACCGATTGACGCAGCTGAAGCCGACCCCCGTAAGAAAAAAATCAAGTTGACCAAGCTTTAAATTTATGTTGAAATTTCTCCAATAGTGGACTGTAATCAACTCTAGTCATTCGCTTCGTTGTAAGTGGCAGACCAAGATATTTGACTGGAAAAGCTTCCAGTTGCATATTAGAAACTTGGAGAATAGCTTCTTGTTGGATGGTTGAAATTCCAACCATATATATCGACGATTTCCGAGCATTAAGGCGGAGACCAGAGATGGTTGCAAATGAATCAAATACCCTAAGGACTTCTTCAATAAAGTTGATCTTCCCATCTGTGAAAATCAATATGCCATAAGTGAATGTGAGGTGAGTGAGTCCTAAGGGTCGACATTTCGGATGATAACCAATGTTCCCGGCATGAGCAGATTGGTTGAGCAGGCCTGATAATACATTCAAAGCAAGGACAATCAAGTATGGAGATAGTGCACATCCTTGTATGAGAACACGATTGCTGTTAAAATACCCAACTAATTCCCCATTAACGTGAACAGAAAAAGAGGCTGTAGTGATACATGTGCTAATCCATCGAACAAAAAGATCAGGCAGGTTCATGGCTCGTAATGTATTGAGTAAAAAATCTCATTCAACTGTAGCGAAAGCTTTGGCAAGGTCAATCTTCAGAGCTGCACGAGATGATGTAGATTGGAGATGATAATCCATAACAAGTTCAGTCGCGAGAATGACATTTTCGAGAAAAAGACGACCTTTTACAAAAGTAGTATGATTCGGAAGTATAGCATCCGAGAGGATTTTTTTGAGACGATTCACTAATATCTTAGATATAACTTTATAAATAAGATTACAACAAGATATGAGGCGAAAATCTCTAATCTCGATTGCATCAGTCTTTTTAGGTATCAAAGCCAAGATGGTTGAATTAATTCCCTTTGGTAAGAAACCATTATGGAAAAAGGATTGAATAGCCACGGTGAAATCTGTCCCAATGATAGTCCAAGAATCTAAGAAGAATTCTTTGGTATAACCGTCATGACCTAGTGATTTGTTGGATGGCATTGATCAGAGAGTTGAGTATACTTCATCAGCCAAAACTGGCCGAATCAGAGCATCCTGGTGAGCTTGAGGACATCGATATGTGATCAGATTTTTGAGCGTATCCACCTCAAATCCAGAATGGTGTGCAGGTCGGGTCTGAAGGAATGTACAGAACCAGGTTTCAGCTTTTGTTTTAATGTCATTTCCCTGCGTTAAAAGGTCTCTTGTGCCATTACGCAGACATTTAATAATGTTCCCTGAGGCCCGACTCTGAGCTGTACGATGGAAATGTTGGTGTTTTGATCCCCAAGCTTAAGCCAATGAACCTTGGACTTTTGCTTGTAGTATACCTCCTCTAGAGCCGCAATATTATCCCATTTCGCAGCTGCTAGCGATTCCTCATGTAAGGTAGTAGGGGATGGGTGAGTTAAAGCCTCAAGCTGTTTCTCGCATAGTGTAGCATATGATTCCTTAGAGCTTCTTGGTATGTTACCAATCTCTTCGGTACGTAATCTACGGAGGGAATACTTAAGTCCCTTAAGATTTTTATGAAGCATGTAAAGAGCTTGCCTTGAGTGAAACAGAGGAGGTGTAAGACTCTAATGATCGGTAACTACCTCATTGAATTTAGGGAGAGACGCAAGCATATTGTAGTATTTAAAAGGACACTTGGGACGAGAGCCTGGATTATTTAAGTGAAAAATACCTCGTGCGTGATCAGAGATACCTCCCACTTCAAATCGTGCATAAGAATTCAGGAAGAAAGTGAGCCAATCTTCACTTATCAATGCACAATCCATTTTTTTGCTAATTGGATGACCCTCTTGGTGATTCCACCATGTAAAGAGATGTCCATGAGAGACGAGATCCGATAAATGACATGTAGAGACCATGTTCTGGAAGTCGTAGATTGCCGAGGAGGTAACTATGTGCTCAGGGTGCTCAGGAGATGAAAGAGTTACATTAAAATCACCCATGATAATCCAGGGCTTTCCTTGAAAGAAAGGAGAACTATGGTGAACGCAGAGGTCAGTCCAAAGATCTCTTCGATCAACTTCAAAGTTAGATGCATATATAAAGGTGCAGAGAAAATCTGTCTCCATAGGTGGAGCAGAAATCAAACAAGTTACAAGTTGTGAAGATTTGTAGATTGGAGTAAGAATGATCAAGTCAGTCCAAATGAGCCGGATTCGACCAAGATGGTGGTGTTCATAATTAATTAGTAAAGACCAGCCCGAAAACACTTTAGAGCAAATGCGGGCTGATTTACTTTCCTTGACGCGTGTTTCCAACAAACACCCAAAAGCAAAAGAATTATTAGAGATCCAAGATTTAATAAGATTATGCTTACGGGGCTTGTTGAAGCCGCGAACATTCCAAAAGAAACACGACATTAATGCTTCTTGGAATGACTCTTTTTACTCTTTTGGGTTGAAGTGTCCTCCTTCCCCATCAAAGTAACTGGATCAGCCAAAAAGTGATTTATGCCTTTCTTCTGCCTTGGTGGATTTTGTCGTAGAGATGACTGAGATTGAGCATAAGTATCCCCCCCCCATTTGTGCTGTAGCATCAGTTGCTGCTGATTGCTTTTTCGAGTCAATTGAACTAGTTCCTGATTGCGTAGCCAAGGAAGAAACTGGTTCATTATTGATTGACAGGTCTGCATCCTTGTCAATATTTGGTATATCAGTCTCCTCATCAATGAGAACTGAGAACCGAGATGGAGAAATTGTAATTGACTTTGAGGTGGCTATGATGTTGTCTTCTTCTCTTCGGGTTGGTGAAGATTTTGAAGGACTAACTGTAGTCCAGGCCTCCTCTGCCACCAGATTTTTCTGAGTAGCAGGAGATGTCATAACAGATTATGGGGGTGGGGGAGATTTAGAAATGATGGGCGAGGTTGCTTTCTCTTGGTCAGTCACAACCTTATGTACAACAATGTTTGTCGGAGGCTCAAGACCTTGATTAAGAACTTCCACCTGAGAGGTCGTGTTCTGAATAGGAATCTGAATTTGAATTTCACCAATAACTTCTCCAGCCTCGTTATTACTTGGCAGAGGTTTTGACTTGCAATTGGAATCAAGATGACCCCACTTGAAACATGATGAACATCATGGTGGGAGCCACGGGTACGAGACTTCAATATCTGCACCAAACCCGTTGGGAGCATGTAGTAAATTCTATTCAGCAATTCCTTTGTTAGATTAGCTTCGATAAATACACGAGCTTTTTCCATATTGGTGTAGGCTAGTGTAGTAGGGTGTAGGTGTTTAGGATGACCTACAACACTTGCAACAAACCCAATACCCTTTGCCGAGTACATTGATGCAGGGATCTTCTTAAAATCCACCCAAAGAGGAATGGACGTTAAAACAGGTTGAGTATCAATAATGATTGGATTCCATTCAGAGACTACCATAAGTATGTCTGCGATGCTCCAAAGTCCACGCTTCAGAACCCTCTGTCTAACTACAGGATCAGAGATGCGAAATTTCATTGTGGATTGATTAACAACATGGACATCAATCCGTGAGGGATTGTCTCATATTGCCCAAATTTTGTTGACGATAACATAGACTTTAGCTACATGAGGAGCCGTATCCAAGAAACGTCCAATGAAAAAACTGGAAGGAGTATTTCACCATGAATGATCACTTAAGATATCATCCGGCACATCTATGGATGTTTCACCATGAATGAGTTCGACAGTAACTTCATGTTTTTCCAAGTTTGAGGGAGAGGACTTGGCAACAGAGGCCCAGGATGGACCAGATTTTGAATTCGTTTTGGTGTTCAAACCAGTAGCAAGAGGAGGATCAGGGGCCACGTTTCCTGTGGACATCACCACCAGAGGAGAAGAAATCCACCGAAAGCGTATCACACAAGAAAAAGGCGGACTAGGTTAAAATCGCTTTTCTTGTCGCCTTCCGGAAATTCAGAAAAAACTATTTATTTATTTTAGGTATACTGCTAACGCTCTCATCTACTCCCCCTTAGACATCTTTTTAGGAAGCGTTCTTTCGTTTCTCAATTGTAGTGACACTTTTCTTTGGATTCATGACAAAGATCTTGATAAGGAGATATTGTTTCTCTTTAAGGTTAAACTTCGGCGGGACGATCACCAAATTTCTTTTTTTTCAGCCACCTCACCTCATGGGCCAACCGTAACCAGAAGGAAGACCGATCTCCTCTCCGTCCTTAATTTTTTGTCGCGATGAAGCAGCCTTTTAATGGTTATGGGTATGGTTATTGACTTAGATATGAGTTCTTTAAGATTTTAAAGGAGTAGTTAGGATTTTCGTGTGAGGTAGTATTTGAATTCACATCAAGAGAATTCGTCAAGTGTTGGTAGGCTATGATTTGTCCCGCTCACATGGTCAGTCATTTGGAGCTTTTGGAGTTATTATAGTTGTTCCTTATTTCAACCATTTCGTTGGGCTTTTAGTCGACAAAAAAAAGGTCGTTCTTACATTATGGGTTGAATGGCTTCTCTAGTTCCTTTATCTTGCTATATTTAATAGGGAAATACCACCCATTATACATTATATTATTTGTAATTAAGAAAATGATATTTAGTGAATAAGTTTACTATGGATTTTTTTTTTAAATGCCATTTTATCATTTTTCTCTCTTTCTCACTCGCTCACTCTCTCTCACTCACTAACTTTTTTTCCACCCCATTTCCATAATATACAAATTACTTCATATATATGGACTACTGACATTTATTTATGGGTCTAGGGTATATATTTTAGGCTTAGGGTATATATTTTGCGTTTATGGTTTATATTTTGGGTTTGTGATTTATATTTTGGGTTTATAATTTATATTTTGGATCTATATTTGGGTTTAGAGTTTATATTTTGGGTTTAAGGTTTATATTTTTGTGTTTAGGGTTTACATTTTTGTGCTCATGATTTATATTTTCGGTTTATGGTTTATATTTTTGTGTTTGAAGTTCATATTTTGTATTTAGGGTTTATTTTTTGGTTTAGGATTTATATTTTTTAGTTTGAGGTTTATATTTTGTATTTAGAGTTTATTTTTTTGGTTTAGATTTTATATTTTGTGTTTAGGTTTTATTTTTTCAGTTTATATTTTGTGCTTAGAGTTTAAATTTTGGGTTTGGAGTTTATATTTTGTGTTTGGGATTTCTATTTTTGTGTTTGGAGTTTATATAGATGTGTTTTGAGTTTATATTTTGTGTTTGAGATTTATATTTTTGTGTTTAGAGTGTATATTTTGTGTCGAGGCTTTACTTTTTTTGTTTAGGGTTTATGATTTATATTTTGGTTTATGGTCACTATTCACTATTTCATAAATATAAGTATGTTTTAATTAATTTTAATATTGTTAGAAGTAAAAAAATATGTGTTTTTAGATAATATTTTGTTATTTTATATTTGAATTTTTATAATTTAATTTGTAATAAAAAGACGTTATATATATATATATATATATATATATATATATATATATATCAACAAAAAGGAGAGAAAGAGATAGAAATGTTGAAAAAGAGATAATGATACTATAATTATATCTAAAAATCTAATTATACACAAAAATAATTAATTATTTAATTTTTAATTTAATAATATTGAGCAAATTAGCCTTATTTAATATTCTTTCCGTTTCATTTTATTAGTTGTTTTAAAAGTTTTTCTTTGTTTTATATTATAAGTTGTTTTCAAAATCCAACGCAAAAAAAGATAAAACTTTTAATTATAAAGTTAAAACAAAATTCAAACATCTCCTTCTCTCTAATTAAATGTAGAAGTAAAAAGTAAGCAAAAAGTAATGTAAAAAATAAAAAAATTATTTTAATTTGCATATTTTTAGACAAAACAACTTATAAAAAAACTGGAAGGAGTATTAAATTTTTGTTATTTTAACTTCGAAGATTTAATATATATTTTTTAAAAAGGAGATTTAATATTTTCTATCGAAAAACAAGATTCTCTCTCTCATGGTGATTTTTAATGCGATTTATCATCGGTTACTAAATTTTCTTCTCGACGGTTATCCGTCGGTTACCATCTCCGGAATAGGAGACCCACGTTCGTGGATCCGATTACTGGCTTCTATCCCCATGATGCCATCTCCTCGACATCGTGATGCCATTAATTTCTGTCATTATAAATTTCTCTGGGTGGACATTAGTTCATCGCTTTTTTCCAATTCTCAGGATCTTAAATTGCAAAACAGAATGAATAATCACATCAATCGTGGTTTGCAAGATCTAGACCTTGGTGCTGATGATGAACCCATCCCTTTACCACATGCAGTTGTCATCCAGGCAATGAAAGAAAACCGGTTTATCTTGATCGGGAGACCTCTAATCCCAAGACTACAAAACCTCCGTGCTATCATTGCCAACATGCCGAGAATTTGGGGGGAATCGGGTATGGTCCAAGGGCAGATAATTGAAGGACGTTTCTTTCAATTTGTTTTCAATCAGAGGCAGCAATGACCAATGTGATGAGAAGAGGTCCTTGGGCATTCTCAGAGCGTATGTTGGTTCTACAAAGATGGACCCCTTTATTCAATACCATGCTCCTTAATTTCATCCCATTCTGGATTCAAATCAGAGGGATCCCAACACAATACTTGAATCGTGAAGTGATTGCTCACATTGGTCGTGCAATTGGAAACTTGATGGATATTGATTATAATCCTAACTCGGTGACTACGATTGACTTCATACGTGTGCAAATCAATTAGGATGTGACAAATCCTTTACGGTTCCAAAAGAATTTCCAATTCACTGCTGGTGTTAATACATTGTTGAGGTTTTGGTTTGAAAGGCTCAAGGGTTTTTGTGTTGCTTGCGGAAGCTTAACGCATGACTCAGGTAGATGTGTGCTTCAAAATGGTAGTGGGGAATCGGACTCGGAAGGCGATGACGATAACAATCAAGGTGGCCCTTTTGTAAGAGTACCGTATCGAAATTTTCGAATTGAAGAGCTTCCTGATGAAAGAGAGATGATACCTATCCAAAATCCGCAACCAGAGTATATTCCACTACAAGCTGTCAGTCCAACTCGGTCAATGACTCCTGAATCTAATGATGCTTCCATGGATATTATGATTCGACCACAATTTGCTGCGGATGAGGGATCAAGTGCTGATGGGGGTAGGTATTGGTCAAAACAGGTAACAAAAACAATTCCCTCTAACCTGGATAATGCTGGTCCAAGTTCTCTAAAGCGTAAAGGGAGTCATCAATTACAAGACTGTCCATCCCGGAAGCTTGTCATTAGGGAGAAGGGGGAAGACAATGACTCTGATTCAACAACTTCTAAGTTTCACAGAGGCGCCGTGGGCTCAAAACCACCACTGGAACAATGAGGACAATCACTTGGAACTGCCGAGGCTTGGCATTGACCTGGCAGTTCGACATCTAAAGGAGTTACAAAGAAAGTTCCTCCCGGATATCATTTGCCTAATGGAAACAAGACAACAAGATCCTTATGTGTCTAGTGTTTGTCAAGACTTAGGTTTTTTAAATTATGTAACAGTTCCACCGCATGGTATAAGCGGTGGTTTATTAGTCATGTGGAAGGCTCCAGTTAATCTCTCTGTGTTATCATCTTTAGCAAATCTTGTAGATTGTCTTGCTTCAGTTAATGGAATCAGTTTCAATTACTCTTTTGTGTATGGTCCACCTCAAAGTCAGTTTCGACAATCTTTTTGGAATCATCTGATTGATATTGCAGGCTCCGTACTGGGCCTTGGATCGCATCGGGTGATTTCAACGCAATTCGCTATAATCATGAAAAATAGGGTGGTCGGCAGCTCCCATATCGAAATTTTATGGGTTTTTGTGAGATGATGGAATTGTGTGGTTTTAAATACCTGCGATTCACATGAAATTGATTTTCATGGGAAGGCCGTAGGTATAACCATATTACTAGCTGTCTTGATCGATCGATGGCGAATGTGGCCTGGGGAGATCTTTTTCCAACTGCTGTGGTGGATTTCCAAGATATCGGAATCTCAGATCATTGTCCAGTGGTAACAAGTATAGACATAATTAGACCACAAACTAATTGTGTTTTTTTGTTTTGACTCACGTCTGGTTCCTCTCAATGGATTTAACGATGCTGTTAAACGTGGGTGGACTATTGCTCCCTCAATGGATATACAATCTAGATTAAGGGCTTGTCGTACTTCAATTTCGCAATGGAAAAGGCATAATCTACATAATAGTAGAGAAGCAATAACAATATTGCGTAGAAGACTCGATGCAACTACTCGTAATGGACTCTCATATATACAGAAAAAAAGAGCTGAAACATCAATTGTTTGCAGCTTATAAATCTGAAGAAATTTATTGGAAGAATAAGAGCAGGAATAATTGGCTTCGAGATGGGGAAAGAAATACAAAGTTTTTCTTTTCAGTAGCAAAGCAACGATCAGTTCGCAACCGTATGATATCAATAAAGGATGCCGATAATAGGGAATATTTTGGATCTGATAATATTGCTAAAGTGGCACAATCCTATTTTAATGTCCTTTTTCATAGTGAAACCAGGAATGTTAATAACCATACCGAAATTTTCCAGGGCTTTACAAGGCGAGTAACAGAAGATATGAATGAACAATTAACAAGATCGGTCTCTATGATGGAATTAAAGGATGCTATCTTTGCAATAGATCCATCAAAAGCTCCGAGTTGTGATGGTTTCTCTGGTTCTTTTTATCAAACTTATTGGGATTTGATTAAAGATCACTTGTTTAATGATATTATTGGTTTCTTCAACACTAATATACTTCCTCAAGGGATTAACCACACAACTATTTGCTTGATTCCAAAGAATCAGGAGCCGTCACGTATGTGTGATTTTCAACCAATTTCGTTGTGTAATGTAATTTATAAAATTATTTCGAAGATTTTGGTTCTCCGTCTTAAAGGTTTTCTCCCGGCTATAATTTCAGAAGAACAAGCGACTTTTGTTTCCGGACGTTCTATAACTGATAATGTTTTGATAGCTCATGAACTACTGCATAGTTTAAAGCTTAAGAGATGTTATTCTTCAAAGTATATGGCTATTAAGACTGATATTACAAAGGCTTATGACCGTCTTGAATGGGACTTTCTCCAAGAAACTTTGCACCAAAAGGGTTTTTCTTCAACATGGATTGCCTGGATTATGTCTTGTGTTAGATCGGTTACTTATTCGGTCAAGATTAATGGTGAACCAAGAGGGTATATTATTCCAAACCGTGGTTTGCGTCAAGGGGATCCTCTATCCCCATATTTGTTTATTCTTTGTTCAGAGGTTCTTACGCATATGTTACATAACTCGGAATCACAAGGTTTGATAGAAGGATTGAAGCTTGGTAGTTCTGCGCCATCGGTCACACATTTACTTTTTGCGGATGATTCTCTATTCACTTGTTATGCCTCAACCCGGTTTTGCCAAAATCTGAAGACTATTTTCAATCATTACGAACGTGCTTCGGGTCAAATGATTAATCGCTCTAAGTCATCTATTACCTTTGGTACAAATGTTTATGTCTGATTGCTTCTTCGTATCCGGTCAATGCTACAAATTACAAATACATGGGGTTTTGGGAAGTATTTGGGTATGCTCGAACAATTTGGAAGACCTAAGATATCCCCATTCAATTACATTATCGACAGAGTCAAAAAACGGCTATCAAGCTGGAGTAATAAGTACCTCTCCCAAGGTGGAAAAGAGGTGTTGTTAAAAGCCATTGCACTTGCATTACCGATATATACAATGAATTGTTTCAAGTTACCAATATCAACTATGTGCGGATTATTGGTGGCGTTCTTCGGAATCAAGTAAGGGAATTCATTGGTATGCATGGAAACGTTTGTGTTTACCAAAACGTGAAGGTGGTTTAGGTTTCAAGGATTTGATTAACTTTAATGTCTCTTTATTGGATAAACAATATTGGAGATTACTGCAAGAGCCTCAAAATATTTTGGCAAGGATTTATAAAGCAAGATATTACCCGAATACAACCATTTCAGAAGCTACTCATGGTTCTCAAGCAACATATGGATGGCAATCAATTATTCAGGGTCGCAACGTCATTTCTAAGGAATCACGTGATGTCTTAGGAGATGGGTGCTCGACTTATCTTTGGTACGATTCTTGGTTACCACTAAATCCGCCACGACCTCCATGACCAACAAGGAACCTAAATATCAACAATCATATGGTTAACTCTCTATTTAAACAAAGATCTAATACATGGGATGAAGCAAAGATTCAACATTGGATTCATCCATCAGATGTTGAAACAATTCTGTCGATCAAACTTCCTTTTGTTCCATGTCCAGACAAGATTGGATGGCATTTTTCAAATAATGGTGATTACACAGTGAAGTCCGGTTATTGGGTTGGTACTCATTTTGATGAGAATATTGAAGCTTTGACTCCTCCTCTAGGTGATGTTGAAACAAAGAACAAAATCTGGAAATTAAGTTTACCATCAAAGATTAAGTCATTCTTATGGCGTTTGATGTCACATTTCTTACCTACGAGGGTTGAGCTTCACCGTAGAAGGATATTATCAAACCCGATATGCTTGAGATGTGGTATAGACCCAGAGACTACTGAACATTTGTTTTTTGATTGCCCATCCATTAATCCAATTTGGTCCTCTGCTCCGTACACCATACCTATATTACCAACAAATCAGTATCCTTTTACTTCTCGTTTTAGTTACATAATTAATAAATCAATGGATATCTCGATTAACTTAGTATCACGCCTAGTACCAATTGGCCTTCTTTGGCATATTTGGAAACAGAGGAATTTGTTTTGTTTTCAGGGATTGGATCAACCTTGGCGCAAAACGACCCGTTTGGCGGTTCAAGATTCAGAGAGTTGGACCATAGGGGGTCGTACACCAAGACAGACGGAACCAACAATACCACAGTGCTCGCAATGGTCTCCACCACCTAGTCCTTGGATGAAGTGCAATTTTGATGGTAGTTATAGACTAAGTGATAATTGTGCTCTCGTGGGATGGATTTTTCGGGATACAAATGGAGCATTTCGTGGAGCGGGACAGATGCGGGGTTTAAGAGTGACGTTCGTAGTTCAGGCAGAGCTTCAAAGCTTACTCTGTGCAATGCAAAATGCTTGTTGTAAAGGATTTCAAAAAGTGATTTTCGAAGGAGATAACAAAATGGTGATAAGTCTTTGCAATGGAGCACAAGAAAATTTAGATACCGTCAATTGGATCTGTGATATAAACCTTTGAAAGATGAAATTCTCAAGTGTTAAATTTGCTTGGGTTTCAAGGCAGTCCGTAGCAGATATTCTAGCCAAAAACATGAGGATGCAATCTTCAATTTATAATGCCTATCATACAAATTCTATTTATTATTTCTCAATCAGTGTATTCGGATACAAACCATTAATAAAACTGCATTTGTGTTAAAAAAAATAATATATATATATATATATATATATATTTTTTTTTCTATCGGTTTTTTCCCATGTTTCTATCGGTTTAGTTTTCGGAATTGTCGTACAATTGCTTTATACCGTTTTAATATGCAAAACAAAAAGAATCTGATAAACCCTATGGATTCATTAGGCCTAAGGCCCAAAAAGTTTCTCCCGCGTAAAGGAAAAAGAAAAAAACCTAAACACATCTTCCCTGAGAAGTTTCAAAATCGAGTTACAGTATCCGCCGGGAAAATGACCGTGGCCACCGCTGAAGAACCAACTCACCATGCTCAGAGACCCCTCAACGATAACGATATCGTTCGTTTAGCTCAGTACCACCATTGCCAGAACGGTTTCTCTCTCCCTACCTACCTTCTATCTCCGGCTTCCCATGATTCCCTTCTCTCATACCTCCAATCTCGAGCTTCTTCATCCTCTCCGTCGAAACCTGTTTCAGAGTATGTGATTGCTCTTTTATCTTTAATTTCTCTATCCCCAACTACTCCGACTCTCTCGTCTCTCCTCGCTTCTCTTCTCATCTCCTACACCCATATCTTCAGTTCCCGAAAAATTCCTAGCGATTCGGATTCCTTGAAGACGATTCAGCTCTTCGGTACTCTCTTACGATACTTACACATTAAGGAGCTGGAATCTGTAGTAGAATCGATTTTATCGGGTTTATCTAGAGTTATCAGTGTCGATGACGCTCAATTGTTTGATTTATTGCCTGTGTGTTTTGATTTATTGCGGAATCCGAGAGAAGCAAAAGCTAGTGAAATCGATTACGTTAATTCCGCAATAGATCGTGTTCTTAGTTGTGAATGGCAGAAAGGGTTGTTGACTAGAATGGTTTCTCTTGCAAAGGAGTTACCATTTCTGGATAAGGAGAGAAAGAGTGAATTGCTGGAGAAGGTGTTTGTTGGTATTAAGGATATAGATTTGCAAGAGCTGCCTTCACTTGTTTATCAATTGTTGGTTCTTGCTTCAAAAGGTTTTTGCAAGAGGGAGGTTATAGGAGGAGTTGTTGGGTTTTTCGGATCCAAAGCTGAGACCAGAGTAGCCTCCGTCCTCAGACAAATCGAGGGAACTGTTCTTCTTCATGTGAATTTCGCAGTGAAGCAGGATCCTTCACTGGGGCAAGAGGTTGTGGCGTTAGTCAAATCCAATGTGAGGGCATTTAATCATTTTACAGTTGCCGTTCTGTTTTCGGTTGCTAGGATCAGAAAGTTTGGTGAGAACTCCTTGGGGATCTTGAAATCTGCTTTGCTAACTGCTTACAACGATTACAAACTCTCCAAGTAAGTAGTAGCAAACTTCTTTGTACTTGTTGTGGATACTTATTAGCGTTATTTGATTTTATGGAACTGGTTATTTGTTGATGTGTCGTCTGTAAACAGAATGCTCTCATTTTTGTCAACTCTCCTTTGCTTTATATTCATGTGACTAGTCTCAAACTTAACTAGAACCACTGAGAGTATTTAAGAAATATTTTCTATTACATGTGGTAGGCTGTAGGGAAAATTTCTATGACGAGTCTCATGTAAAGTACGACTTACCAATATTTTTGTCAATGATATACAGAAATTGCAAGTGGCTACCTGATAAGCTGAAGGAAGATTGTTTCCTGCATGCCAAACTGGTTGAAAAATCTTTGCTAAGAGCGGTATTTTTCCCTGTTTTTATTTTTTGGGCTTTAGTCATGTCTACCAAGACATTATTGTGAGAGGATTAAGCAATATATTTCCTTACATTTTATTAGGTTAGTGATTGCAGATATGGGAGGGAACATGGGGTTCCAAGTGTTGTTCAGTTTGGCTTTATATTGTTAGAATCTGTTGAAGAAGGTAGATCCAATGAATTTGGTGATTCTAATGGCATACTGGGTATTGAAAAGCTTAGCTTTCAGATTTTGGGAACGCTATTTGAAGTCCATGATATGACAAGAAACGAGGTTAATAACTGTTCCTTTACTGATGCCTTTAATTGTTTATGCCCTTTAGACTGACAAACTTTTGTGCTAGTTCTTTGCATACGTAACTTCACAAAACATAGTTGAATGTCACTCATATTTGCAGATAATTGAGCAGTGCAAGTTTCACATTCTCTCTTTGAAATCTGCAAAGAGCAAGCCAATAGTAAGGTCAGTATAGATATGGTTCTCAACCATTTTTTTCCTTTTTCTATGTGCTGAGGAGGTTGAGATTGTAGGTTGTTAGGGTACCTTGTACAGAGATACTCACTTATCATGCTGGAATATGTCCACCACCTCAAAGAGCTATTGGATTATTTCACTTTCATGGAGGGAAATATCAGCAGTTTTCTTGTTTCTGCTGTCATCCCACTCATTAAATTCAGTCGTGATCTTCAGGTAAGATAAATGTGTTGTACATTCTCTATTGTTCTACCCTCTTCTGCACATTTGCTACTGCTTGGAGTATTTCAGCTTTGTAGAATTAGTAATGCTTGTCTTTTTGTATGCAATTTTTCTAATGTATGGAATTGGGGAAAAAGACACAAGCCTTCACACCAAAACCTTAGATTAAGTTAACTTGGTGATGCAGGACTATACCATCTTGGTGATTCGTAAGGCTATGTTTAGAAGGGAAGATACAGTTCGTCTTGCGGCGACAAAGGTGATAATTGATCTTATAATTGCAGAGAAACAAGCCAAGCGAGACAGCTCATTTACTTTCCAAGACTCAACAAGCCAAGCCAGTTCCAGTCAGCAAACTGAGATAAGCTGTATTGTGAGGGGAAATCTTTTAACTGAATTGAATGGTTTGCTTCAAAGATGTCTTTACCAGCAGGTGTATTTTAGTCTCTAATCATGAATGTAAGGTTTCTCAACAATTTGAAGATGTTAGAGCTTTTTGGTTCCTATATGTAGGTAAAAGTGAAGGAAGTAGTTTATGATGGGCTTCTAAAGTTAGTCCTGATTGACCCATCAAGTGGAGGACATGTGCTGGACTTTCTTATGCCTCACTTTTTTCGTTTCTTCAGACAGGTACTGTCATGAGTTTCATCCGCTCTCCACACAGAGAATGACTCTTCAGTCTGGCCTAACAAAATAAGAAATTTTTTGCTATATCTTTAAATTTTTTTATTTTTTTTTACAATGAGTCGTTAGTAGATTTTTGCAAACTTTACTTTTGAGCTACATAACTTCATACCTGCTTTGACAACTTATGATTATGCTGGCAGGACATCGATCATCAGCTTGGAATCACTTCATGTATTAAAGTAGAAGCTGACAAAGTTATCATCGAGGAGCCCCTGGATAGGCTTATCTTTTGTATCTCTTGGATATTACTCCTCCAGCCACACAACTGCGCTGATCAGCCTTCTGATGCCGCGTGGCCATGCTTTGGTTTCTCACTTTCACAAGAAAACGAGGTATTGATACAACAAAACTACTTTTGTATTACCTAATACTTAATAGAGCATAGTTTGTACAAAGTAATGCACCGTACATTCAAATTCTGTACGGCAGCAGCAGGTAGGAAGAAATGTATCTCATGAAGTGTACTCCAGTGTTTTGGTGAAGGTCCAGAGCTTCCTACTAGGCAAGAAATTTGTAGGTACGTGAATTACTAAAATCATCGACTATTTTTACAAGCTGAAGACCTTGATCTGCAACTACATTTGTTTTCTTGCATATCTGATTCTTAGAGTGTATATTAGGCTTAGTCTAGTTTCAAAAGCGAAATACAAGATGGAGACTGTGAATGTTAAAACCGAAAGGAGCATTTGTCTTTGAATTGTTCTGTTGATCTTAAGCACTTAGCTGCTGAACTCTTTCTTTGCATTTTACAGATATTGTTGGGGAGTCTCAGGACACAGTTTCAACATCTCTAGAAGAAGATAAAAGAAAATCCTATTGTATGATTATATTGGGAATTATTCAATTGCTGATAAATTATATTATAACGACCCTAGAGAAACAGCCAGAAGGGAGAAAGGGTGACATCACAAAGGAGATTGTCAGTTTGATTGATCTTTATGAATCAATGGAAAATGATGTGGGAAAATCGAAACAAGGCAATGGCAAGAGAGTACGATTTAGCTCCCCTAATAAATTTGATGCAACTGATGCAGGAAACACAAGTATCGATGAAGAGCGAGAAGAAGTTTCCTTTTTGAGTACTTCAAGTCTCTACCAGCTGTTTCTGGTCGCTTTCAAACTCTATAGCAGCAAAGCTGTTGGCAATTTTCCAGGTTCGCAGGATAACAGCGATTCATTGTCAGCCAAGATAGAAAAATCAGTTTCTAGAGTTTTCTCTTTCACTTTGCATGTTTGTCTCGGACACATAAGATCATCTCTTTGCATGAAGGACGAAAATCCACTTAAACCGTTGGTCTACGGTGACATGAAAGTTCTGGGTTCTCAACTGCTAAAAGTAGTTTACCTGCTAAAACCAGGGGCACCTCTAGCAACTGGACAGGCGAGTAAGGAAAATAAAGGAAGGAAAGTTGCTGAAGGAAGAAAACAGTGTCTCCATCTGGCGTTAGTTAGCCTGAAAGAGCTGCTCAGTATATATTCAAGTGGATCTGGTTTGAGTACCTTGCTTGAAGAGTTGTTGGCATCTGAGGATGTTACTTTAGAAGAATGCAGCCAAGCTTCAAAAATTGAAGATCCACTTATAAAGCGTGTTGAAATTTTCATGAAGAACGTCATGAAGCCCATGATCACAGACCTTATTGCGCAAAACTCTAATGAAGTAGAGGTAAATTCCTTCATCTTCACAAGAAAATGTTTATAGTTTATCTTGAGCACATTCTTTAACGTACGAGAAGCTAATACTATAATATCGACATGTACTCTTCAGATTCTTTGTGACATAATGTTGATACTTGGAAAAGCTCTACCTGAAAAATTCAAACAACAGCATGGATCATGGGTTCATCAAATCTGCAGAAGCTGTGAAACTTCAAACACCACAGTGGCAAAGAGCATTGTGAAACTTGCCATCTCTTTTACTACATCCCCTGGTGATCTATGCATAGCTACGGAAATGGCTAAGGAGTTGCAAGATGTCATTGGTTTAGACAAATCTGATACTTTACATGTGTCTGAATCATACACGCTCATCAACCAATCAACAAGTGCTTCAGTAACTTCTTGCATATTGCAATTAATTGATTCAGCAATAGTTGACATGGATTGGGCCACAAAGAAGTTGAAGAATTTATGTGTGGTCTCTCAGAGAAACAACCATGATGATGAGAATACAATTGGATTGGGTCTCGAGGAAGCCCTTTACTCAATGGCTGAGTCAACAGTCAGAATACTTTCTTCTTTTGTTTTGATGAACCTCAAAGGTGAGTCTTGCCTGATTTGCTACGCTCTAAGTCTAACAGAGTTTGTTAATATGTGCTTGAATGATCTGCAGATTCGCAAGCAGCGCAGTTTCTGAGATTAACAGTTAGGTTTTACAAACAGTTAGCACAGATAGTTAGACAGAGGATTGCTCCCAAGGGTTGCAAGCAAGTTCTTCCCAGCCTTCAATTCCAAAAACTCGTGGAACTAACGTGCAAGAGCCTTACGGTTCCTTTATATCCCTTTTTAGCTGAGATGCAAAAGGTAACAATTATGCAAGCAGTCATGTTAGTTCATGATTGAAAATCGTAACTGTGAGGCTTTTCTTCGAAATGCAGGAACAGCAGGAAAGTGTGAGTTGTAATTCAAAGGGCATGATTAACAAGACCAAACAGGAGAACAGATGCATACCCGATTTGATTTTCCAGATAGAAGACTACGAAAGATACCTAATTCAGCTAAGCAAAGTTACTAATTTCAATTTGTTGAGGCATGCCAAGCGCAGCACTGCTAGAGACTTCAAAATAATTGAAGATGCAGATACTCCTGAAGGAGACGAAGATGGAGGAAATCAATCAGAGACAGAGACAGAGACAGAGACACAGAACAATATCATTGGCAGTAATGAGAATGCTTCAAAAGAAGAAGAGGATGATGAAGAGGAAGAGGAAGAGGAGACACTAGCAGCAGAAGAAAAGGAAGAAGAAGAAGAAACAGCATCAGAAGAAGAAGAAGAAGAAGGAAGTGGCTTTAGTCGTCCTAGAAAGATGGCAAAGAAGAGTATGGTTGTGGAAGATTCTGATGGAGAATCTGAAACGTTTTAAGTTCATATTTGTAAATAAACTTTCAAGCTAAGAGAAGGAACATAAGACCTTTCATTATTATACTATACTAATAGCTATCAAGTTTTCTTGAAAAGCAAGTCTTCATGGCAGATACTTCTTGTTGAATCTCACCAAGTGAAATCGAATTCCCTGATTTTGATAATACCTAGCACTTCTAGTGTCCTTTTTTAAAATCATATGCCTCTTCTTGCAGTCCTACTTATGGTGTATTTGATATTCTTCTCCGTGTAAAAACGAAAGATTATTTTTGCAGCGTTGTTAGTGGGTTAATGAAATGTCAGAAGATAGTGTAGGATCGTTTACGATTGGTAGCTCTGCTTCTGGAGCTACAACATATTGTTCCCTAAAGCTAATTGATTAAGCATCTTGAGCTCATAACTGGGTATAAAATAAGCTAGAGAGATTCTGATGTTCTACAATCTCAAAAAACCATAAACAAAGCGGTGGCTTTTAATGTTGGAGACAAGTACCTTTTATTTCAAAACAAATTTAAAGTATTTCAGAGAATGCATGTTTATTTACAACCCAAACTATCCTAACCTTCCCAAAGTATTTACATTTCAAGAATATGCAATGAATCTATACAAGGATTTTATCATTCTCCCAAAGAGATAAAGCCAGTTCAACGACTTCAGTCTACATACAACGGTTCAATTGTCGGAGACCGAATGGTTAAGCTCAGCGACTGATTAATTTACAGAAAGTCAACTTCTTACCAATAACCCTTCATCTGTGTTGAAAATCACCTCCTCATCTTCTGAAAGAGATCACCAAGTGCACGGTAGAGTGGAGCAGCAGCAGGTGGTTTAGGCAAAGAGCCAAGGAGTATGTCAGTCGCAGCCAAGGATTGGCTCCCATAGAACCGCGAGTTCTCACTTGTACGTGTTGTGAAGACGCTTCCCTCAAGCGAGCATCCAACAAATGCACCTGTTCATTTAAACAGATTAGTTATGAGGCTTTGTTTCGAGGACAACAATTTTCTTAACCACAACATTATAATGCACAATGTAAACTAGTGTTAGACACAGAAAGAAAATGGCCTAAGAACCATTTACCAAAAAGCAATACACTAAAAAACTGTTTAGGCTAGAGACACATGAATGAAATGGGTACCTTTGCTACAGCTGTAAGTATAGCAAGCGGCATAACCACCACTGCCTGCTCTGATATCTGCTTCAACAGCTCGTCCCGTTACACCAACCGCAGCACTTAAACCAGCTCCAACAACAAGATGGGTGTTACCCCCAAACGTTCGGATGGCATCACGAGTTCTTAGGACAATAATAAAG
Organism: Iberis pinnata; assembly: GCA_900406425.1. Taxonomy (NCBI): domain Eukaryota; kingdom Viridiplantae; phylum Streptophyta; class Magnoliopsida; order Brassicales; family Brassicaceae; genus Iberis; species Iberis pinnata. The sequence continues at coordinate 29,677 of OVBE01000866.1, forward strand.
TCTATGAACTCTCCTCCTGCCTGTAGGTGAGTGTTTAACATATATACATGCATTGTTCTAAAATCTTAGAAGCACCAAAAGAGCTAGGTTACCTGAGCACCCCATCCCAAACCAAATGAAGAGATGGCTGAGGGTGGAGACCAAGAGCCATCATCTCTACGAACAACCACCAGCCCAGTCCCGATTTTATATGTAACCATAACTCCAACTCTGGCAACAGTTATCACTGCGAGACCTTTTGCTTGTCTTAGAATGGCATCTGGGATGGACCTCTCAGTTCTCGAAGAACCAACCTGATGAGAGAATTTCAAATATATAAGATACTTTTAAGATTATGAATTTCACAGATAGAAGTGAATCAAACATTAACAACTTCACAAATTATAGACGTTGAGAGTGAACTAAGGACCCAAAATCTCACATTTGATATATAACCTCGAATAGTGTTTGTTGCCTTATAAATCTCATATTCCATTGATTGTCCCCATGGAAAATTCACCCAAGACCTCAATGTACTAAGATCTGTCAAGTCATGGGTTGGCAACTGAGCAGCAGGACTCACTTGGTCCATCAAATAAGGCTGCACAGACTCCAACCTCACATAACACACATCACAAACCCTTTGGGGATCTGAAAGTCGAAACTTCACAGGAAGCAAGCTTCTTCCTTTAGAGCAGGCCCCACAGAATAGTCCTCCACAATATCGACAATGATGACGAGAACACATAATTGGATGAAATCTCACACCACATAGCATACAAGCAGAAGCAGCACTATCAGGAAGCCACTTGGGTGGGTCTGTTTCAAGAACTTCTCTTGCTGTACCAAAATTGGCCTCGGTGAGAGTCTGAGCCATGTCTTGCCAAGCTTGTTCAAGAAAATGGTCAGGCAAAAATGAAATGCCACATCTCTCAAGGTTGCCAGAAGTAAGAGCATTCGCTTTACCACGTGCTGCAAGTAACATATCCGCTATCACATCCCACATTGTTAATTCCTTATCTTCATCAACGATCTGGTTCCATCCCATATCTCCCTCAGGGAAGTAACCACCATTGAAACTAAGGCCTCTGGACCATTCCTCATGATCAGGTTCTAACATTGGTGGGACTGAAACTGGTATCCAAACCCCGGTTTCCTCAGAAAGTGGCGTGTCATAGAAAAAGTATTTACCGCGCTTTTGTTGATCCGGTTCAAGTCTTTTGCTCTCGTCTATGAAGCCTTCACAGGAACCAGAGTCTTCTTCTCTAGTCCCCCGAATGCTTTGATTAACGACATTACCAGCATCAGAATCACCAGTTTTTCCTACTCTTTCATCCTACGATCACACCATTCCGGGAGATTAAAAACTTACTCAACTATTTCGAGCTTTAAAATTTGATCTTTTAACTTAACCTAGTATAGATTTCGTTTCATCTAGACAATGAAAAATCATTCTAAAAAAAACAAGCACAGGTGAGATATCTATCAGCTGATGATCATAATTATAATTTTTAGAACTTGGATAAAGAAACAAAATTGGGAACTAATTGCTTATTTTCTATAAAAAAAACTCTTCACCAAAGATGCAAGTAACAAAAATTCGCCGTAATCACGAAAGAATTTTCAATAAAAGTGAAAACCCTACGAATTTGTATGATCGAGTTAAATCTTCGAAAGAAAAAAAAATTGTGAGGTGGAATCAAAATCGGTATGCGTAATCTCACCATGATTTAGGTTTGTTTCCTTCTCTCGATCGCGTAGCCAGACTTCAATTTTTACAATTTCAATTCTTAAAGGAAACGTCTTTGTGCAGCAAAAAACGCTACCCTTTCTGAGACGTGGCCACATAAATCATTCATTCATACATTCCTCAGTTTTACATTTTAGTCCTCATGATTTTAGATTCTTAAATATTTGACCCCAAACTTCTGTTGTTGATACATTTACTCCACATATTGTGACTGAGTCCAACAAGACCAGACCATAAATCTTATTCGTGGAGACACGTTTAGCTAACTCCGAAAAAATCGCATCTTACTGGTTCCGCGTGGAGAGTGCGAGCTCATTTTGATTGAGCATTCACTAGCTCAAAAGAGTTCACAGATAAATGGAAAACAAAGTAAGCAAGCCAGGCTCTCTGATTCAGGTTCAGATTTGGCATTGCGTATTGGTCATGGTTTGGAAACATATGGATTATGTGGACGTTCTAGGCATCATAAAAGTTACCAAAAGAATTAACTTTCATAAACTCAATCCTAACCATTCTTATTTGCAACTGCAATCTGCCTTCCAAAAGAATATACCGTTTCACAGATGATATGAATGCATATAAGCTATAACAGAAACAAGCAGAGGAAGACATAAATTATGTATACCACCATTCATCATTACCAACAACAATACATCAAATCTTGACTTAACGTCCTAGTTCTTGTTTTACAGAAATAAATAATACATTGTTGCGTATGTGCTTACAGCTGGAAAAAGCATCGTATCTTGAATTGTTCCAAGAACTTTTTCTTCAAAAACTTCAACAACAGTAAGCAGTTTGCTACAATCATACACGTTCTTAAACTCGAGGAAAGTGCCCTGCAAAAACAACCCACAACATGAAACCAGAAACAAAGACACAACGTCTGAGTTTCTTGTGACTAAGCTACACACTTCCAAGATCAGTCGTGAAACCAGAAACAAAAAATATGTCTCAGTAAATGGCTAAGAGAAGTATCTCTGCATCAATACAAAACTAGCCTCTGAGAACTTCCATTCGTTACTGAAACTAAAGAAACATGCTTCAAGACCTATATGGCTAAATAATTAGAGCAATATACTTGATTGATCCGAGTATAGGAGCTACGATTTCTTTGATTGACTGTACTTAAACTATATAGAGAACCAAAACTAGTTTGGAAGAAACCTAAAAAGCAACGTTGCAGTGTTCAAAGCAACAAAAGCACACATGCACAGTAAACACAAACCAAATTTATGGACTATGATTATGTGATTACGTAATTCTCCAAAATGAAAGCATACCTCAAGATAAAGATTATATCATCTTGCAACAGGTTTTTGAAGCAGAGCCGTCAAGAAAACTTCACCATGTTTCACTCCGCTAGGATCCATTTTGTTCGCCACCGCCCATTTCACCTTCTTGTATCCCAATTTTCCGATCATTGGCGCATACACATTTTCCAGATCGACTTTTTTGCTAAAGAACCGATCCAACCAGAGATACCCACCGCCTCGCAGAATCCGATCCAAATCGAAGAAGAAGAACTCCATAACCGTCACCGGAATCCACCGGTTCACCGCTCTTCCACACCGTACCAAATCCACCACGCCATCGAAAACCGGAAGCCTCTGCTGGAGTGGCACGTGAAGCGGCACAAGCCCTCTCAATGCCACCGCTTCACTGTATGGCGCGTTGAAATTCATCGTCGTTGTCAGGACGGTGACATTGCGAGACTTCATAGCTACGGCAAATGATCCAGTCCCACCGCCAATGTCGATCCCGAGGCGAATAACGGAATTTGCTGATTTGGCGATCTGGAGTAGCTGCGAGATCGGTAGATCGAGCTCCGATTTGTAGGAAGAGAACTGAGATTTAGATTTCTCGAAGGAGAGATCGAAACCTAGATCGGGGAATTTAGTCGTCAAGCAATCGAAGGTCTTGCAGGCGTAGTAAGACCAGATAACATTCGAATCAGGCTTTGAATAAGTCGGATTGCGAGGAGTACGGGAGAAGCAACGACGGCGAGGGAGAGGGTGACAGCCACGAAGGATGAGTTTCTCGACGAGGTTAGTGTCAGAAGGACAAAGAGAGAAAGGAGTGTAGTTCATATACTCATGAAGGAGGTCAGGGTAGTTATGGCAAGCTGAAGCAATAGGTGAGAGCTTAGAGTAGAGGAGTAGATCTTTGGGAGCAGAAGAGGAGACGGTGGTAGATGCAGTTGAAGTGGATTTGTCTGGTTGGTGGTTAGTGAGGTGAGTGATGGCGGCGCGAATGGTGTGAAGCTGGCGGAGGAGGTGGTCGGGAACTGTGGGAACAGAGGACTGTGAGGATTTGACGGTGGATTGGAAGAAATTGGTGGTGGAAGAGAGATGATAGAGAGAGAGGATGTTTGTAGCTACCATAGCTACAAGAAGCAGGAGATTCAAGCTCATAGTGAATCCCGCCATTTCTCTTTGTCAAGAGCTTCTGCTAAGCTGGGATCCAAGTTCTTGAATCTGTAGGTTGATTTATTAGAGAACCTGATTCTAGGGCTTTAATGGTGTATTAAAGCCAAGATTTGTGAGGACTTTCAGGTTAAGATTCTTGGAGCTAGTGACACTAAAATAACTGAAAGATAAGCTTTTTAAGCTAAGGAGAGGAGACTCAGAAGTCAAATCTTGGAGTAGATACAAACAGAGATCTGAGTGCATAGTAAGTATGTAAAAAAAAAAAAGCATTTATGATTTACTAGAATCCAATGTCATTATTTGATTTCACAAATTGTGCATGTAAAGAGAGTAATAATCCTGGTGAAAAGTTGTTGGCACAGTAATTAAAATCCTCATTCTTCTTTTAAGGCACGTAGAAAAATTTCACCAAAATCTCTGTTCACATGTCATTGGCTTTTTCTTCCCTGTATTTTTTCACACGCGTGAATATATACTCACACGTGTGGTATTGTAGATTGTCGACTCGATGAGGCCCAGATCTTGAAATTCTCCAACTTTTCTCGAGAGGAAAAGAAAAGAGAAAACTTTCCTAATTTAACTGAGTCTTTTAATTTGTTTTAATGCCGGAATCTAGCTCAATTCTCACTCTGCTACTCGTTATCTTCGTCTTCCTTTTCTTCTGTCCATCGCTTTCATCTTCTGAATCTGAAGTTCATGTAAAGGATCGCGAGCTATTAAAGATCCGGACAAATCCGAAGGCGGATAAGACTAGGAAACCCAAGTGTTGCGAGATGCGAACCAGATCTCAGTGTTCGGCTAACCCTAGATGTAGGTGGTGTCGTAGTGAAGCTCTCGACGATTTTTGCTTCAGTAAAGTGGAAGCCTTTCGACTTCCAAGTCAAGTCTTCCTATGTGAGTTGTACGTTTGACTTGAATTGAATCGCTGTAATCGTTGTTGTTGTAATTGTTTTTGATTATAGTGGATCTTCATCCTCATATAAATTAGAAGGTGCTTCTTTATTTTATTTTATTAAATTTAGATATCAAGCCTGGATAAATTAGCAATCAATGTAACATTTTGGCTTCCATTTTCAAATGTGGAAGGAGTGGTGTGTTTCCCTTTAGATGTAAATATGATGTTTCACAACGGAAACCCTCAGTGTATTCAAATGAGGATACTACTTGGTAAATGTGATACATTTCATTTAATGGCATTTTCATTGGGTTTTTGAATTGTTCTTCGTATCACATTCGGTTTTGGAAGTCAGGGGCATTTAAGGCCAATGTGAGCAAAGATCTAATTATAGGAATCTACCAATGTGAGTGTTGTTGCTTCAATTAATTTTGTGTGAAGGCTGGAGAAATTTCTCATAGGATACATGTCAATTCCATTACTTTTACATTTTTATTAAGTTATTATGCATGTCAATTCCATTATTTTTACATGTCAACACGAAATTGTATTAACTTCAAGAACAATCACAGGGGATACATGAAAATCCCACCAGGGAAAAATTATAAATTCATTTACGAATAGACTCTTCAACATAAATGTGCACATCATTATGGAGTAGAACAAACCCCAAATTACAAATATTATGTCGACCATGGTTAAACCAATGGATTGAGGTATATTCCTTTACTTCCCACACTATCAGTATGAAACAAAATCGAGAGTGAACCGGTGGATGAGTAACCCAGTCAGTCAGTTCATTGAGATCTAACACAAGACTGATGACAACAAACCAAAATTGATACAACCACATTGCCATATCAACCCCCACATGATCCTCCACCTGAATGCACCACGAGATGACGATAACCGCAGTACGCCTTTCTCGTGTCGAACCCACAAAACTCTAGCCCATGCATCCAATCCTTGTGAAACATTGTCATCCGCAAGTCATTAAAAGTAGCCATTATATTACTTATCACACTCGTTTTAAAGAACACACCATATACATGATATTACTTTACTTAGTAGGGGTGATTTTACAATCTAATCAAACAACTTTTAGATACTCTAGCAAACGTTTCAACGTGTTACAAAACATCATGTACATCAACTATTGATTCATCATCATCATCATCTACCTCCACTAGGGTTTGAAGGCGATCTGTCTCTGCGTTTTGTTCTTGGGATAATTAGAGGTCTGCAACAAACCGACGCCAAAAGCAATTCCGTAATGAACAAACTCATGCTCATCCAGACGAATAATGTTTTCCGCCATTTCCATATAATCCTTTTGAAGAAAGGAAGATCTGATTCAAGTGACACAGATGCGTCATACAGCTCTGGAATACCTGCCCCGGGTCTATATTCTGCTCGCTGTTCTATCATTATCTTTACGCAAGCAGTGGGAATGTTCTTTTCAGTAAAGCCTTTCAACTTCAAGCTCAAGGTTTGGATTTCAGAGACATATCCAGTCACCAAAGGAACCACTTTAAAGAATGTCTGAACAAGACGAACAGGCTCGCTTCTGAATTTCAACATGCACGGACGCCTTATACTAGCAAGCGTTTGACCATCCACAGATAAGAAATCCACCCGAACCTACACGATCCAATACCAAACATAAGTCTATGTAGTTGATAACTTGATATCCTAAATATTTAAGATTTTCAGAGAAAAATGAATAACACCGTAACGAATGTTTAGCCTTGTGATAACATGGAAACAATTCTCCAGCATGAGGATAAACCAGAGTAAATAAAAGCTTAGTGTTAAGACACAGCTCATGCCAATACCTGAAACATGCCTAGATTTTTATTGTAGGCAGACTCAGGTAACGTCATTGAAAGAGTGACATCTAACTTGTGGTTTCGAGGGATAACTCTCAATCCCCTGATCTTCATCATTTCATTACTTTCCTTGCAATTTGCATCACAAGCAACACCAGCACACGAGGTTATAGGAACATATGCTTCTGGACTGTTCTTGGTGTAATCGAAATTCAAGACCTCCTTAACTACAAATGGTTTATCAGCTATACTGTTTATCATAAAGCCACCAAGCATAAGCGCTGAAACAAACAAGCCACACAACACAATGCCTACATAAACAGCCCAAAACAAACCCCATCCAAAGCTGCACACAGTTTTCACCATTTGGTTGGTATCTTTTAACCAACCCAACCTGAAGGTTCCCAATATCATATCACTCATCTCTCCAATTCTTGCCGTTAAAAAGCGTTTGCCAATCTTAATTGTGTTAAAGGGATCAAAAACGAAGAGAATGCACCAATTGAGCAACCATGGAGTGAATGTGAAAAAGCTTATCATCAAATTGATTTGAAATTCGATTGCTTTGAACACTAACCCAACCAAAAACCCAAGAAGTGAAGAATCTGTTGAATCAGATTCCTGTAGCTGCGGTGCTGATTCAACGTAGTCGTCTCCTTGACCATTGCTCACAGTGGTCACCGTTGATTCTTCAGTTTTCACTTTAACCAGTTCCTGAACCGGATCAGTAACATCTGAGTCGGTCTCTTTTTGTGGAGATTGATCAATTGGGTCCTTCGTTGATTGGGTTACGTCGCTCTCGTTGTCGCTTCTTAAGAATTCCTCATTAGAGGAGGAAGATGTCTCCGTTTCAACATCGGAACAGACCATATTGCGTCGAGGTGCCGACTTCCTGTGACGGAGAGTCGCGGCGGAGGGAGAAGAATAGTGACAGATCGTCGGCAGGCAATCGTAATAAAAATCGTCTAGTGCGTCGAGGAATGGATCGAGTTCTTCCATGGACTTTATTGATTGATAACCCAGAGGAGGAAGAAGAAGAAGAAGAGGTTGCGGAAGTTGAGGGTTTCAAAGCATCGGTGACGATAAGCATGATAGCTGACAAATGGCATGACAACCAATTCAGGAACCCATCACGCTATTGCACCCTATAACCGGAGCGGGCCATCAAACCGGATTTTCTGGTAACCGTATATAAGATTGGTTTGTTCCTAATTTCTTTTTGGGAAATTTTGAAAATTAACCTTTCTACACATCAAAAATTTGAAAGGTATCCTATTTTTAATTTTTTTAAAACTAAATTTTATTTATTGTAAACTTTTTTATTATATTCATTATAATTACTAACAATTTAAATTCATTAAAAATATTAGTTATGAATAATAAAAATATTATAAATTGATAAATATGTAATATTTAAATATATCTAAATTTATTGATAAACATTAATCTTTAAAAGATATTCCGTTTTATGCATACTCTATATATTGTATCTTATACACAATAATTTTCTTCGTTCTACGAAAAAAAAATCTTCATTCTAAGAATTCTCCATCACAAACAAGAGAAAAAAATTTTGGTTAAGCAAAGGTGAATATCACAAAATTTTTGAGAGAGTTATTGGCAAATGAGGTTTTGGTAAAGTATACATTGGTTTTTTAAATGGAGATCAAGTAGCTGTGAAGATATTTTCTAAAGAGTCAGCTCAATGTTACAAGAGTTTCGAGCTCACGTCATAATCTAATCAAGGAAGTATTTCTATGGAATGTTTGGTATCCAAACTAAATCTATAATTGTCTCACGTTGAGCTTCTAATGAGAGTCCATTACACAAATTTAACTTTTCTTATTGGATACTTATTGATACCGAGGTTGTCACTTCAATCAAGGATCCGATCTGGAGATTCGACCCGACACTTTCTATCCTAAATATACCGACGAAGTCGTGGGCCCCCAACCTAGGTTTATTGAGTTGAGCCTCAATAAACCCAAACCACGATCACCAATCGAAGATGAGACCACATCGACAGAAAGGCGGTTTAGCTAGATTATTGAATATATTATTTATGAGATAATTCCAAATATTGTTAAGGAATATTTCCGAATATTTAGGAGAATATCATGTAACCTATATTTAACCTAATTTCCTATCATGTATCTATAAATAGGGAATTCCATGGTTAAATCTGGGGCATTTGATTCAATAATACATACAAAACAATTCAAAAGAAAAATTCTCTTAATCTATTTTATTAGGTTGAAACTCTAGTTCAACAATTGGCGCAGTTTGTGGGGAACCCTTGTTTCATTAATCCAAAATCACATAAACCATCGGAACACGGAAAATCATTCAAATGATGAGTGACAATCAAAATCAAGATAACGACGAGAACACGCCATATCCAAACGGCATCCAAGGAAACCGGGACGAAAACCGCGACGAATACCAGCGTAACCAAGGGCGGGAAGAGCGGACCCCAGAGAAGGAGAATAACACCGATGAACACGAAGACGAGGATTTACACCTCTCGACCATAATGCTTGCCCTCGGACAACAAAGAGCAGAACACTACAACTTCAACAGGAGTCCACATAGTTAAAACTCAAGTGCACGGCGATGTCACGGTTGCTGGAGCGCGAGGCCAGCCCTCCGAATCGCCTTTAGGTGAATCTTTGGCTGTTTGACGACATCCCGCCAAATGAAAACTCAGGAAGAGGGTTCAAATCAGGACACACCAAGATGGAGCCTCCCATAAACGACTCCGGCTGCCCGCCAGCTTCCAACGAGCTAAACCATATTCACGTGCAGATTAGGGAAATCAACTCCCAGATGCACCGTGCGATCAACTCGACTTCCGAGCTTGACCGCGTACTGGAAGAAGCATAGAGAACCCCATTCAACAGTTGGATAACGAGCACGGTAATAAGACACAACAATAAGTTTAGAGTATGTGGATGCTAATACCCACAAAGTATTTTTATCAAGTTGATCTTAATGAGAAATTCGTTGTTCTTGTCAAAATCAGGAAAAAGACGTAACAAAATTTCAGATCGAAAGATAGAAAGATAGAAAATTAGATTTAATTGATCTTAATTGTATGAGTACACACAGCTAGTTGATTATAAATTCTCTGTAAAAAATTAGTTTTAATTCTCCAAAAGTAAATCCATCATTTTCCTTCTCTCTCTTCTCGCTTTTCTATCTCTCTCCGCCCTGCTCGGGTCGTTCCGATCTTCTTGGTTTGTTGGGCGTACAATCTTGGCGACTCCCTACTATCTTGGAACCGTCATGACATGGTCTCCGCTTGCTCAGCTCATGCTCACATTCTCCTCATACCGTCTGCGTCCTGGGTGCTCAGCCGCTTACCTTTCGTGTCCAGGTAGGAATCTACTTGGTAAATCCTTATGTGCCTTAGTGCATGCTGAGTCATCATATGAAAGGTAAAACTAGCTAGAGCAAAATCCTACTAAGGGGGTTTTGACACCAACATATTAGCCCCCAGGTCTCCCTATGAGCTTAGCGAGTAGGGTAACCTTCAAAAATTGATTGGTGAACTTCCAGTTTGGATTGCATGTTTTAAGATGATCTCCATTTGCAATTCCCATTTGGATATACATGCATTCATATATGATTATCACATATGTATTTTAATTTTTCGTGTCGAATCGGAAATCTTATTTATCCAAGGATTTAGCGTTTGTTAGGTCGATTTGTTACGATTTTGGTTGATGAAATCTCAACAGTCCGGCGATTATTCTCCTTAGCACGCGACATGTGTTTTGATTTCAAAATTCAAAAGTGTCATCATTGTGCCTACAAAAGGTGGCTTTGTATTCTTCGAGGCAGTTACTGCTGCTCTCCCTCTCTCCTCAAGTTCTTGGAACCGTCTTCCCACTACGCATTCAACCGTCAACTCCTTCTCCCTCTTTACGCAACCTAAGGTACTATTATTTCATATCTCATCCCTCTTAATTTCTGTATGGGTTTACTGTTTCCCCTTTCAATTTGTTCTCTTCTTCTTCTTTGATTTTTCTCTGATTCTCTTGGATTTTCCTTTCCTTTCTACTTCTATTCTTTTAATTTCTCTTCCGTCTCGGCCTTCCCGTTATGTCGAAACAATTGGCGCTTCATTCTCGGAGCTGGAGCTCGTCGTCGCATCCTGCGGCCAGTACGAGCGTCGGAACCCCCATTGTTTCTGTTGCGAGGTCCAGGGAGGCTACGACTCCGTAAATCATGATTTTCTCCTCCTCTAGCTCATCTATTACGTATGTGAGGACGCTTTGGGAACATTTTGATCTCCCTTCTGATGTCAGGTTCCTGATCCCTGAACCTGGTCAGTTTCCAAACAATCCCCCAACCGGGTTTATCACAGTCTATGAGATCTTCTTCAAGACTTGCGGGTTATGTTTTCCCATTCCTGAGTTGCTAGTTTTATACTTGCGTCGCCGAGGGATGGATTTGAGCCAGTTGATGCCTAAGGGAGTCCGTCATGCAATTTTTCTGATGGTCCAGGCAAGGGAGAACGATTTTGAACTAGGTTGTGACATGCTCGAGGCGGCCACATATGAAAAAGGAGTATGAAAGGTGGCCTCTGGTACTTAGCCAACAAACCCAATCAGGGGTTCACGACTGGTCAATCTCCAGAAGACGAAACTGACCGGAAGTAATTTTACTTTTTCTTAGAAATTAATCATCTATCCTTCGGGATTACGGGTCCAACAATCTACAATCTTGGTGGACTAGGGAGGTTGGTGTGAATCCCATCCTTTTCTTTATTAAACTAGCTCTTGTGTTTCCTTGCTTATTTGTTAAGTTGATTTTTTTCTGGCCGTTTTCGACTTTATTTCTTTGTGTTCGTTGAGTTTTGGGCATTATTGGTTCACTAATTTTCTTTCCTCTCTTATTTGGGTGTTTGCCAGTTCCGCATTTGGTTCAGGTTGAGAATCCTTCTGATGAGTATCTGAAAAATTGGAACCTTCTCGGGAGCAATCGTCTGAACAGCTAGAACACATTTGACGGGAAGAGAGTATCATGTAACTGGCTGCCGTTAGAACCGCTGTCTAAATCATCCACAAGTAAGTATTTTGATTTGGGTTTTCTTCTGGTCCATTCAAGTCGTGTAACATTTGATGTCTGGTTTTGCTGCAGGTGCTCCATCTTAGTGTTTGTCTGTCACTATGAAGAACCCCGTCTTATACCGTGAAGCTTGCAAACTGAAAAAGTTTCCAGGGTGCTTGATAGTAGGATTTTTGAGTTCCTGTGGGGGGCTATCAATCAACCCATCGTTGTAGTATGGATGGGTTTTTGTCAATCCATAATGGGAAAGAACTAAGCAGTGAAAATGTGTTGGATGCTTTAAAGTCAAGCTGATGTTAAAAAGAGTTTGGGTGCTAAAGGGTCCTAAGTGCAACGAAAGTAAAAATGCATAAAACCGAGAAACTCTTCAAACACTTTGGATGCAAAACAGAGCAAATGCAAGAAAGGTAAAAACGTGTAATCAATGGTAAGGTCGTTCCTGAGGATAAAGGGTAACTGACTTGGGTATCCATCATGGGCTACTTAGGTACCTAACATACCTCAAACAATGAGCTGACCCCTAGACAGTAGCTCAACTAACAATCAATTCCAATGTCTTGGCAACCAATCTCAAGCAAGATAATCATAGAATCAACTGTCGTCATAGACGATGACTACCTAGCAGGCATTAACCTCTACTACCCTAGCTAACTCGTTTCCCACGACTATCACAGAGAAGGGGAAACGAATCTCTGCAACCCCCTCGGTCCGGTCACCTGCAAATGCTCACCTCTCAGTGTTGCAGGGTCTAACGGAGGGCCTCCATCCCTGTCGGGTAAGAGTGCAGTCAGCATTAAGCTGAGAAGGTCCAGAAGGGATCTAACAACAAACAACTTAGGTACCTAAGCAAACCCA
>OVBE01000867.1:0-42806 GCA_900406425.1 Iberis pinnata
CATGTCGTCCATAATCAGCCAGTACTAGTAGGGTGTGTAAACAAGGAGGTCAAAGAGTTGCATCCTCATCCCTTAAACAAAAAACAAAAACAAAAAAAGGGGAACTGATAACATGAACAGAAAAATATATGTTCCAAAGTGTAATCTAGACTTGAGAAGTCAAGTGATAGTCCAGACACTTATTTACAGCTACCTTGTTTATGCTCCTCGAGGTTGAAAACTTTGTTGGTGTGGATGAAGACATACATGTGTGAAAGACTAGCCAACCACACTTGTGAACATGGTTAATTTGAAAATCAGGGTCTGTGAGTTCTCGCTCAATCAGGTTGATTATGACTATATGCTTTAATCTTTTTAAATCAGAATTTACATAATAATTTTTCAAAGTCCGAAAGCTGCAGTTCCTCATGTTCCTCACGTAAGCTTCTGTTATGCTCACATTTGGTGTTTGTGTGTCAAGTGCAATCGGTTTGTGCACAGTCGCTGTGTCTACTCTGTTTTGTGTCTGATTGTTCGGTTTACATTTATTGGGCTTGTTAAGTATCTGAATCAAGGCCCACTAAGCTCAACCTATAACGCCACATGGCTCAAGCAAGCGAACAGGCGGGAATTATCTAGGGTTACGACTGTTCATATTTCTCTTGTCTTATAAGAGATGTTTCGAGTTTCTCATTTCGTCTCATCTTCCATAAACTGTTCCCTAAATTTCAGAAATTCGTGTTCATGAGATTCTTTCTCTCATCTCTATCTAGACACATGGCTCTAATTGATGATCTCGATGAATCGTCCGGCGACTCTCAATCCTCTGCTGAATCTCAATCGCCGTTGCAGTCATCTCCTATTCTTCTGATGGTTACGTATCCATCACAGCCTCAAGGTCAGATCTCCTCGTCTGCTCAACCTCGGGACTCAGTACCAGACACGGTGCATGTTGCTCCTCTGCCTCAGCAGTCGTCTGTTCCATCTTCTGTTCATATTCCTTCTACAGGATCAGGATCTCACATATCTCTGATTCAAGTCTCTGAAACTTCCAATGTCGCCTCTGCTGCTGCCTCTCGTTCGGAATCTTCTCGTAGTAAACGTCGGTGTCCACTCACTCGGTGTTCTTCCTCTGGGGTTCCCCCGCCTCTACAACATCTGTTCCGGTGACCCCTCAGCCTGAGAATCCACCTCCTGTTGTCCCAATTATTGTTGACTCCACTCGGTTTTGGTCCCTGAGAGTCCAGGAACGCTTTGTTCTCTTCAAGACTCAGTCCTTGCTTCCAGAGAAAACTATTAAACTGGCAGGCCTTCCCGATTCTGCTGCAGCCGTGCTTCAGTCATCTCCATTACTGGTATCTCTTCAGTCTGTTCCTCCTTTTGTTCATGATGTGGTGTATGATTTCTGGGCACACATGCCTACAAGTGCACACATGTCTTCTTCGTGCTCTTTATGGATTAGAGGTCACACATACAAGCTCTCGGCAGCTCAGATCAATTCGTTTTTCGGTCTTTCTGATGTAGATGAAGATGTCAGTAATGATGCAATGACTACTATCTCGCTGGATGATCTGGGAAAATTCATGTCTGCAGACTCTGTTCCTCACTGGATTCATCTCAAGCGCTCATCCTTGAGTAAAGACAAAGCAGCATTGTTTGATGTTGTTTGTGCGAACTGGTATCCCACAACCAACACTGCTTATATGTGTTCGGAACGGGCTACTATGGTGTATAAACTGGTGCATAAGATCCCATTCAACTTTGGAGCACTTGTGTACCGTCATGTGTTCAAACTGGCCCAAAGTCCTGGATCTAAGTTCAATTTGTCGTTCCCATCTCTGACCTTTCGTCTACTTCAAGCTCAATCCCCTGTTCGTCTGCTGCCTGATGAGCGCTTTTCTCCTGTTGGTTCAACTGCTGCACCTTCTCCTGATCCGACTTCATCTACTACCTCTGCTCGAGAGGCTCGTCTGTGTGGTGCAATTAATCAGGCCATTCGCATTCTTCAGGATGCAATGGGTCCAGATTTAGTATTTTTGTCTCCTTTCAGTCATATCTTATGTTTCTGTTTTTGACTTTGTTTTGTCACTTCAGCAGGGGGAGGAGATGGTGATCAACCAGTGGAGCAAAACCTGCAAGAGTGATTAGACTTAGCTTTATGGGGGAGTTTCTGTTTGTGGGGGAGTTTAATCTGTTTTTTCTGCCTATATAGGCATCTAATCGGAAGTCAAACAATGTTTTGTTGTGTTTGAACTTGGTTGGCTGATATTATGGTTCAGTTGTTTGCTATGTCATTTGTGTGTGTGATTGTGTTTCTGGTTTTATATTTTGGCTTTGTCTGTATGGCTTGTGGTTGTTCCTGTTTTTCTTGAATAAACACAGGTTGATCGAGAGGATGCTTAAAATGTCAAAATCAGTCAAAAAGGGGGAGATTGAAAGTGCAAGGAGACAAGTGTCTTTTCAAAGACATAAAAGCATGAAGGCTGGAAAAAGGAAATAGAGAAAAGGGTCGAACAAGGAGTTTGCGAAATCAAGGAAAAAGGAAAAGAGCAAAAAGGAAATCTAAGAAAAGGAAACAAGAGAAGAAAGGAAAAGGTTGTTACCATTTTGAGGAGAGCAAAACTAGGGTTGAGCTCGACTATATATTGAAGGCAAAGAAGAAGAATAAAGTTAGTTCTTTCGCTTCTAAAAGTGTGTGTGAGTTTTTAAGTTGTGAGGTTGTGTAAGAGTGTTTGTTCGTGAGAACAAACAGAGAGATAGTGTGTGAGATTGAGAGAAACAAATTCAGGATAAAAGAATCATTAAACTGTAATTGTGTTTGTCTCAATAAAGTTTGGAAAAGTTGGAAAATCTGTCTGTTCTTGGTTCGTTTACTCTTTCAATTCAATCCTTGATGTTTTGTTGCTACAGAAGTACTACTATTTTATATAAACTTATAAATGTCATTAAACCAAAACCATTTCCCATAACAAAAGTAACTATTAGTGTAATAACCCATATAATTTTTTGTTCTACATAAATAAATCATCATTCTATGAAGTTTTGAAAGAACTGTTGTATTTGCAATTTAAAATTTGGTTATATATTGAGTTTTGTTATTCGAAATGTGAAAAATACATATGTAAAAAATATGCATGCTAAGAAAGAGTACTATATGAAATTAAATAAGTGGGAAATTGTTATATTAAAAAATTTCTAGTTTATGTTTTTTTCTAAATTGAAAACTATAATAAAATATTTAAAAAACCTAAAAAATGATTCTCAAAAATATCATATAAAACTAAATATGTTCCAAAAATATTACACTCCCAAATTAGTCCAAAAATACCACAAATTTTTAAAAATATAAACTTCAAATTTGACCCTAGACCCCTAAAACCAAATTCCACTCTTTCAAAATAAAACCCTAAATTCTATATAGTGAACCCAAACATTTTAATGATATTTTTGAAGAATTGAGAGTGTGATATTTTTGTAATATAAACTTCAATTGTGGTATTTCATGAATTCCTCAAAACACTAAAAGGTTACACTTGAACTTTGTAACATAAGAGGTAAGATTGGCTTTGTTCTCCTCGATCATAGAGTTACAGAGTTACTTCAGAGATGAATGACCGTCTCCTTAGTCGACTTGCGACGGAAGAGGTAAGATTGGGTTTTTTCTCTATGGGGCCGGAAAAAGCACCGGGCCCAGACAGCATGACCGCTTTATTCTATCAGCGATACTGGAACATTGTTGGACCCCATCTAACACAAATGATTCAAAATTTTATGTCCGGGGAATGCTAGAGAGTACCCTGAATGAGACTAATATTTGTCTTACCCCTAAAACGGAACGCCCTCAATGAATGAAGAAATTCATACCGATTAGTTTATGTAATGTAAGCTACAAGATTCTTTCCAAAGTCTTTTGTCAACGTTTACAGAAGATACTACCGAGTATCATATCTGAGATCCAATCGGCTTTCTTTTATGGGCGATCGATTACTGATAACGTTTTGTTAGCACAAGAGGCTTCACATGCTCTACGCTCCCAGTATAGTTGTCGTAAGGGTTTTATGGCAATAAAAACATATATGAGTAAAGCTTATGATCGGGTGGAATGGTGTTTCCTAAGACTACTCTTGCGCAAAAAGTTTTGCAGAGACTTGTGTACACTGGATAATGACATGCGTCACAATGGTATCTTATAGTGTCCTTTTAAATGGATCGTCAAAGGGTCGAATCATACCATCCAGAGGTTTACGTCAAGGGGACCCCCTCTCTCCCTATCTTTTCACCTTATGTACGGAGGTTCTCATTGAAAATTTCTGAAAATCAAAAATAGATGAACCACTGGACGAAATACAGATGGCAAAAGCTTGTCCCCCTGTGTCCCATCTTTTGTTTGCCGATGACAGTTTATTCTTTTATCGAGCCACGTTAGCACAATGTCAAGAAGTATATACAATTCTACGGTTATATGGAGAGGCCTATGGTCAACGGATAAATTTTGAGAAATCAACAGTTATTTTACGAAAATCGTTCCCGATTCAGGATTGGTTGCCAAAGGAGGAAGGGGAAAGTACTTAGGTATACCTGAACAATTGCGGGGCTCGAAAGCTCAGGTTTTTGTGTATATAAGGGAGCGCTTAGATTCCCGGATAAATGGTTGGTCTTCTCGTTTCTTATCCAAAGGAGGAAAAGAAATACTGATGAAGTCGGTGGCTCAGGCCCTGTCAACTTATTTGATGTCATGTTTTTCTCTTCCCATGACACTGCTGTCAAAGTTGACGAGTGTCATCGCAAATAATTGGTGGAGTAATTCTGGGAACTCGCGTGGAATACATTGGGTGGCATGGCAAAAACTGTGTTTACCTAAGAAATGGGGAGGACTTGGATTTAAATCACTCCAATTGTTTAACAAAGCTTTGTTAGAAAAGCAACTATGGAGATTGAATTCATTGCCGAACTCTCTAATTTCCCGGGTTTTAAAGGGACATTATCATAAAGCATGTTATGCTCACCAGTATTTGGGAATCAAAATCACTTTTAACCAAAGGTTTTTTGTAGTATCATAGGATCAGGTTGTCATACCAGAGTTTGGCAGGATCCATGGCTACCAAGGGAATCTCCGCATCCAGCACAGAGCCGTTTTCTGGGAACTCCCCCTGAGTTGAAAGTATCTGATCTATTGATACCAAATACAAATCAGTGGAATTTACCTCTAATTCGCGATCTAATTAGAAGCAAGGACATTCTAGCTATTATGGCGATCCGACCCTCCTCTTTAATACAGGATCGGCTCTGTTGGCATTTCACAAAGTCGGGTAATTACACGGTCAAATCTGGCTATTAGTTGGCATTATCCTTGCAGAACAATTACGCTAATGATTGGTTGGCTTTGCCTTCAATATCTCCTTTGAGTGATGATAGGTAAAGAATTTAATCATAAATTAGTACTGCAAAGAACAGTTCAATGTAGCAACCATAGGTATCGAATCCACAGAGACCAGAAAATGCACGTTCAGTTTCGAATCTAGCTAAAGCGAGAATAATTAAGTGATTGTTATAAAGAATTCAAAACGGCAAATAAAAACGGTTTAAAACTGTAATAAAAAAACGCTAGGCATTAGGGAAATCCGTAGGTATTCAGGTTTAAAGTCAAGCTAACATGCAGGATTGGGATTGATAATAGTTCTCAACATGAAAAAAGAATATGGAATAATCTCCTCCCGGAGTATTAAACCCTATGCTCGAATTGCCAAAGACAAACTCCCGCCGTCTTTAAAGCAATTTGATCATGCATTACAATCAGATTCAATTATTCAGAAGCATTTAAAACAATACTCCCGCAAGTAAAAACACTTATTCATCTAAATTATGTCAAGTTTCTAAATAAAATCCCTTTGTATTTATCAACCTATAATCATGAACTAGGTTATCAAGCTAATTCATGCGTTAAGAACAAATTTAGACTAAGAACCTAACAAATTCAATCCTACAAAGTTAAACTTAACATTCAAACCTGGTTTCCCTAAGAAACCCTAAAACCTAACTAATGAACTACTCAGACATATCAAAGTAAACACAATTCAATGTCAGAATAGAACACATAATTAAAATCAATAAAATAGATATATTAAAAAGTGTGTTCAGAATTTCTTCTCCAAATACAAGGTTCAGGAATTCTTCTCCCAGTAAAAGCTCTCAAAATTGCAAAAGTAAAAGTGTGTAATAAAACCTAAGCCAAAAGGCTTTTATAGTTCTAAAAAGTAAACATATAAAATATAGAAGTCTGGATAGGATTTGAAGACTTTTGTGCAAAATTGGAAAAATTCATATTCTTCTCGGGGCATCTGCCTGATCGGGCAGATTGCTTTAATGCATGATCCTTCGTTGTTTGCTCGATCGGTTAGTTTCCCCGAAACTTTCCAGGAACATTTGCCCGATCGGGCACATGTGTTGCCCGATCGTGCAAATAATCTCTTCACTTAGTCAATATTCCGAAACTTCTGAAATGCTCGGAAATGTCCTGAAATACTCCTTTAAGCACCAAAACGACCCGAACACCTAGAAATACTTAAGAATACACCAATTTGCAAGGAAAACACTCGGAATAATGCAGAATAGCAGACATTAATGCCCACTATAATGCATTAAAACCGAGTAATATCAACTCCCCCGACTTAGATCTTTGCTTGTCCTCAAGTAAAGCAAAATCCGATCCGGAGAAGAGGTTTGAAACGGACCACACAGAAACTCATAAAACCTCAACAACCATAAGCACAATTTCAAATCCCAAAAGACACCAATCTCAAACAACTACCTAGACTAGACTGTTTACCACCACTAAACTAATAACTTGTTTCCTACTCTAAATCCCAAATCAACAAAGTATCAAATCATATTAACTAGCTCTTTAAATTCATTTAAGTTTAGATACATGCATTCTCATCTATGGTATATCTATCAGTTTACTCAAGTACCTTTTCTATCGAAATTCCCATACCAAACAGAGCATAAACCAACTTCCGGTCTTGATCCTTTTTCTCCCTTTCTCACTTCTTTTTTCTAAAGATTCGCGCTTTTCTGCGTTTTTTTCTTTCTTTTCTTTCTTTTTCTTTTTTTCTTCTCATGTTCGCACTTTTCTGCGTTTTCATGATTCTAACTGTTTTTCAACAGCCCCGACAATGACTACGGACTTCGAGGTCACGCTTTCAACAATTTTTCTAAACCGGTTTTGTTTTACTTTTCTGAAGGGAGAGAGAGAAAGGACCCAGACCGTACTGAAAGAACTTGTCAGCTTTACAGAACATTGAAGAGCAAAGTACCTAATTCTCAAAGTAAATCAACACCATAGACAAGAATATTTCAAATTCATATTAAGTCATATCATGGCAGAGCTAGCATCAAATCATCAATAACTTTAAAGACTAGAACTTTTAGAAACAAGCAATCAGTAATGGGGTTCCAATCCTAATCTAAGTCAGTTCCACAAAGATCAAAAAACATACCCACACTTAGTTAATTATCATCATCGGTTTTGATCATGGTTCCTTCGACTCTAAAATACACAATGAACTCAAACGAAAATTTTGAAAATTTTCATCATTTCTGACAAAATACCAAAATGAAAGTCAGATTCGCGTTAGTACATACTCCCTCCCCCAGACTTACTTCACACCGTCCCGGTGTGAAAATAAATCAAGGAGAAGGACAAAATAGAAAATAAATAAGTATCAAAACAAGAGAAATAGAAAATGACATGAATTCAAAAGTGAAAGGAATATACTACAAAGAAGGGTAGATAGTCTCTCAATCATATCAGTCACCAGATCCCTCAGCCACATCGTGTTGTGTTGCATCCTCCTCATGCTTCTCATGCTCCTGCTCATCATTAGTGTGTCTCCTCGGTGGTCGGAAACACCCAGAAACGATCCTCAAGATCCTCCTCATCAGACTGTTGTTGTCCCGCATGAGCTTGTTGTTCTGTTGCTGCGAAACCATGAGCCATGCAATCTTCTCATCCTGAGTCATATCGTCACGAACCGGTGGAAGAATATACTCAGGAATCTCCTCTTTGTCAAGAATGTCAGGAACGTCAGCTTGAAACTCATCATCATCTTCACTTGGGGCTCTGCGACATCTCTGGTTGAGACGGCGTCTACCAGGAGCTCGTGGAACGGCAGCGGGTTCTCGGACTAGGTGTTCAACACCTGGTAAGAACTAAATGTTGCCAAACAAACTGATGTTGGACAACTCGGGATTCGGCAAACGAATCTCGTAAACCTGCCCCGTCAAGTTCTCAAACAGGATAGTTCCTGAATGAAGCAAACCACTTGGTGTTAGTAATGTATTTCTCATCAACCCATTTCATGCCTGGATCCTGAGGAAAAAGCTCTAGCGGGATCCCAACATGTTGTAATAGCGGAGTAATAAAACTGCCCATATATTATGTCCTTGTCGGTTTCCTCAATGCTAGAAACTTCCTTTCGTCCAGAAGCTGAGCAAACAACCAACAAAGGTTGGCATCGTGAGTGTGGCGATCCTGATCAGTCTCATAATTCTCCAAGGTGAAACGGCTGATGGCATAGTGAATGAATTCCAACTCTTGATTCCTAAGGGAACCAGCTTCTTCCTTTCCATAGAAGGTCACACTGAGAATCTTACTAAATAGGTGCAAGGTCGGGTTACGGATTAAGGTCATCTTTGCATTCTTAGACTCAAAGCGACCATGTGTAATGATACCCCAAAGATCATGGAGGGAGTGAAAAGTGGGTCTCTTGGAACGGTAACCGCGGCGCACAAAACCAAAGATAGGCCCTAACTCAATCATAGGAATCTTTTAGAGACGTCTCAGACAGAAGGAATGCACCTCGGTCTCGGACATAGTAGGATCCTTAGGATCCTCGCAATCATAACTCACAATTCGGAATGAGGCAAGAACTTTCTTGGCAAGCTCCTTGTACAACGGGTAGGAACGGAAAATAAAATCCTCGAATCCGATGGTGTGAAGAATGCTTTTGATATCGTTGAGAGCCGCCAAATGAAGCAGTACATTCTTTTCGGCGAATCGAGAAGGCTCAAGCTTGGTCTGAATGAAAACGTTGTAGAACATGCTATCGAACTTGTCCCACTTGTCTGTGATCTTCCTGGTCTTCCAAGACTTGTGTTTCCGCAGCTCGGAAATAGTAAGATCGAGAGTGCTCCGGAAAGGTAACTCATCTTTCATTGGCCAAGGAAGGTTCATAAGAGTGGGATCAATAGCAGGGCGGCTACTTGAAGCAATTCCATTTGCCTTTTCTGCAGCGGTAGGTTTGGTCTTCTTGGCGGCTGGTGGTGAGGTAGGATCGGAGTCTCTTGCACGTCTCATGTTCCTGAAATGAAAGAACTCAAAAGAAGAAATGAGGTCCCGATCAAATCATAACACAAAAAGCAAATGGTTTGTCAATATCTTGAGCAATGCTAACAATCAGTTAGCTAGAATGATTGACATGGAAACTATTAAATCAAGACTTAACAATTAGGTTTAGGTCTTTGATCTTGTGGGTAAAAGGCTAGAGTAATCTTAGGGAGAATTTCATATATCATTTAGGAGTAATTACATGGGTATATATAGTAGAAATACATGCTTAAAACCCTAATTATATAGATTAACCTAATGGGCTTAGAGCTGGAAGGCCCAGCTCGTCAGATCGGCCCATCTAGGTTTTTCCCTTCTAAACCCCCTTCCTCCTCTTGATGTCGGCTTCCATCTGGGCCTTAAGTCGAAATGGGCTTTTTGGGCAGGTGCTACACCTGGTATCAACAGTTAGTCCCCCCAGGTCGGCGATGAGTTCGTAAGTCGGCGATTGATCTTCTAAGAATAAAAGTTTATTTCGGATGAAGTGCATTAAATACTCTGATAGCCTTTATCAAATCATTTTTGTAGGGGAAGCTAGAAGGTCACACCTTTACAAATTCCCATGCGCAATGATTTCGCTCCTCGATAACCATCGTCTCTCCAGGGTATAAATACCCCTCAAAATCTTCATTCTCATACTTCACTTTTTAGAATTTCCTCACAGGTAGAATAGCTCTCCCTTCTCTCGTCTTTCTCTCTCTATAATTTTCAGCTCGGCGGTTATCTCGAATAGCTCGGTGATTTCCCCGATTTTAAGCTATGTCCACCTCCCGCGTAAACTTTAATGAATCTTCGGCCTCTTGCGACGACTTGTGTGTCGCCAAACTAGAGGTAGCTTTTGAAGAACGAGCTCCTCAAGGAAATTGGGTTTCTCCAGACGAAGAACTGACAAGGCTTGCACCTACTAAGTGTTCGGAGAAATCGATTCGGGAGCTCGTCCGAGATTTCCCTTTTTCAACGGGATTCCGATTCTAATTCCTAAACTACATCAACGACTCTGGGATTATCCCAAAGGTTATGTGTGTCTATATGATTCCCTTTTCAGGAGGTGTCATGTCTGGCTTCCCTTGCCGAAGTTGCTGATCTCGTACTGCGCGAGATGAAAGATTGTTATTTCACAGCTATCTTCTCCTTCGATTAGACAGATGATAGCCCTGATGGCTCATGCTCACGAGTTCAACTTGGAGCTTGGTGTCAGGTATCTGGAGAACATGTCGTCGATTAACCCGATTGTGCAGAAAGGGACAAAGTTGAACACCGGCTTCGTCTACATCAACTTTAAACCCTAGTATAAGTTGATAATTGTAGGTCAAGGGGACAAGATCCACGGTTGGAAGACAAAATACTTCTTTCTGAAGGGTGTCTCGGAATCCGTCGACGATGTAGGAAGAATCCTGAAAAGGAAATGGGCAGAAACCTTTGGTAGATACCACCTAGGACCGCCGAGCTGATACATGTGAAATGTTTAATGAATCTAACTTGGCTTTTGTTGTTATTTGCATAGCTGCATCTCAATATTGTTGCCTTTCCGCCAAACTTTCTTGAGGATGTTGAGAGGTTTCGGGAAGCAGGAACCTATCATATTAATCAGTTCACTCGTGAACGTATTCAAGATAGCATTCTGTTCATCAACTCTGGTAAGGTTACAAAGGAATCTGCTATTTTAATTGCATGAATATTCGCCTAACTGTGACTTGTTCTTTTTGCAGCCAGCTGGGACCTCAATGTTTATCCTATTAAGAAAATCAAAAGGATGGGTCGCCCAAAACCTATAGCGGATTATGCTTCCAATCTAGAGAAATCGGCCTCGAGTTCGAAAAGGAAACTCGAACAAACGTCTGGTTCTATGGGTAACGAAGATCCATGCCCTGCTCTAATAAAAAGGAGAAAGCGCCAATCCAACTGGGATCAGGATTCTCGCGAGGTGGTAGTAATCGAGGAGACTGAAGAGCCGAACTCAGCTGGTGTTCCAACTGAGGAGCAAGGCTCAAAGAGGAGGTCCGTACTAGGGGACAAATAGTGAATGAAGGTGTTCCTACTGGGGAACATCAACAATAAGAAAATATTTCTGAGCAGCAGCTGGAAATTCCTGCTGTGATATGTCGTGTTGCCGACCCATCTATTCCACCGCTTGCTCCGACAAGTGGAACTCCGACGACCTCTTAAATGCTGGGAGAGATTACTTGGGATGTTGAGCCCGTAGAACCCAGCTTAGAAACGTTTGCTGAAGAGCTTCCTCGTCTTCTTGGAGCAAGTGGTGATGATGAGGATGAGGGTGAGGAGAAGGAAGAGGAGGATGAAGCTGCAGATCCTCAAAATATGGAGGGAGGGAGCTCCCAAACCGAGAGGCAAGATAACTCGCGAGGAAGCTGGGATTTCTCATTCAAACATAGGAGCACACCGTTTGTGCAGGATAAGCAAGCGTGTGCGGGATTGGTGAGCCATCTCGGGGCCAATGGTCTGATCATTTCAACTATAGATCCGCTGTTGGCACCCGAGGTTTATGAAACATTGTCTCGGAAAACTTGCCAGGTATTCTCTTGATCATGTTCCTTTCTCCTATTTTAATTGTATAAGTGCTAACTCGGCTATGTACTTGACGTATAGACTTTGGCGACGACCAACGAGCTCGTTGCTTTTTATGAGAACAAGCTCCGATCTCTGTCCGGTAATGAGGATAAGCTGATTAGGTTATCAAAGCTGGTTGACAAGGGGAAGCAACGCCTCGCCAAATATCGGCTGAAGCTGAACAAGCAGGAGGAGGTGATTAAGCAGCTGACGACACAGGTAGCTGCTATGAAGAGGATGCTAAGTGACACCGCGGCGTCTGCTGCCAGCGACCTTGCTGCTCTGAGAGCTAAGGTTCAAAACACCTATGTGGTTGTCGTGACAGAGCTTGTCAATCAGCAAGTCATTCAAGAACAAACGAGTGCCGACTTCTTCGAGCTGCGAGAGGCTTATGTTTCCCTCGAGAAGTTATATGAGGGCAAGATGAAAAGGCTTCGACTCTCCCGAGTTTCACAAGTCGCATTGACACGGCGAGAGACTCGGGTTTAGTGTGCAACTAAACTCGAGAAGCTTCAGCGTCACGTGGAGGATCGAGAAAAAGTCGATCTCATTATTCAGGAGTAATCCCAAGATAAGGGGGCTCTGGACTGTGTGTGGTTCATAGTTAGAGAAGGCGGCTATGCGCCTCTTGAGATCATGGCGAAACTTGAGGCGGATGTTGTGGAGCTCCAGGTGCAGTACGACGCTATAGACATAACTGACCTGACACTTGAAGATTTCGTCTTCCGACCTTCGTTCAATGAGCATGGTTCGAACTCAATTCGATTTGCTCCAGGGAGTTCAGAGGCTTCTGCTGAGCTCCAGCCTGCTATTCCAGCGACGCCGAGAGTGTAGCTGTTCCTTTGGAGCAGCTTTCACAGTTTTCTTAAGATTGGGGTTGGCATGTCTTGTACTTCTTGTGTTCCTTTGGGGTAGTTGTCGTGTTTTCTTAGGATTAAGATCTGCCTTGTGTGTCAGTGGTTTCGCTGTTATGCTCAAAAAGATATATATTTGCAGATTTGTTCATCTGCAAGGTCGTTGTTATTTTCCTTGCAAACTTTTGTAATGCTGGTATCTTTTGATAATGGAAATGGAGCTGTAGCTCGGCGTATTTTGCGTAATACTTTGTTCGTAAATTTGTAGTTTAGTAAGCATGTTTGTCTATGAGAAAAAATTTGATCTCAGAGTGCTATTTGGTTGGGAGCCGGAGTTTGGCTGTTTTATTTTTAATTCGTTAGAATATGGCAAAGTTATAAGTGGATATTTCTCTAGTTCTTGTGCGAACTGAAAAATCACCCGATCAAAAGCCTGAAGGAGGCGACCTGCAAATCGTCCCTTTTGACAAATGATCTATCGATGAAAACTGTAGTTTCGTAAATACTCGCGGTTGGAGTATGCGAGTCGGAACTCGACTTTTGAGGTGAGACTTATGCTCAGACATTGTAACTTTGCACACGCCCAATACTCGTCTTTAGGAGTACGCGAGTCGGAGCTCGGCTTTTTAAATAGAGGCTTAAGCTCAAACGTTGTGACTTTGCACGTGTTCAGTACTCATCTTTAGGAGTACGCGAGACAGATCTCTGCTTTGTTAAAGGTCTTTGGAGCCATGACGAAAAAACTTCGATCTTGCTAACATCCCCATCTTTGCGCAGGGTATGTGCGAGTTATAGCTTGACTTTAGTTTATGGTTTTGAGAAGTTTGTTTGTAAAGATGTAGTTGGTACAGTTCTGTGTGATAATATTGTAAGAGGCGCCGATACTAACTCGAAGATCGATGAATCTGTAGAAAAATTAATTTTTATTAAGTGAAATAGCTGCACCCGGTGGGTTGCCTACGTACTCTGATAACAGGGATCAAGCTAGGTCGTAGTTCATGGTACAAAGGAACCTAAGAATATAATCTCTTGAGTTTGGTGGCATTCCAAGAGTTCGGGATCGGCGTTCCGTCTAGAACTTTCAGTTCGTATACTCCAGGTTTGACTATCTTGGACACTTTGTATGTGCCTTCCTTCCCACCGAGCTCCCAGTTTACCGGCGTTTGCTTCCGCCGTGTTTGCGTAGGTCATTCGTAAGACCAAGTCTCCTTCTTTGAATTATCTCTATTTGCCGCCTTTGTTATAATATCGTTTCGTGGTTTGTTGATAGGCGTGTATCTGATATAGTGCTCTATCGCGGATTTCCTCGATGTCGTCAAGAGAATTGAGGAGCATGGCATCGTTAACGGCTTTACTTTCTGGCAACTTGTTTTGGCGTAAACTGAATACTGCTGCTTCGGATGGTGCTAAGGCTTCAATTCCGTGGGCCAAGGAGAATAGTGTCTGATTGGTAGACTGCCGAGGCGTAGTTTGGTAGGACCATAATACGTCGTCCAGCTTGTCCACCCAAAATCCTTTTTTAGAATCGAGTTATTTCTTTAGTCTGTCGACTATAGATTTGTTGATGGCCTCGGCCTGCCCATTAGCTTGCGGGTACCTCAGCGTGGAATGGTTCAGCCAGATGTTCCACCTGTAACATGGGCAATAAGTAGCTGGTTAGTGTAAAGCGATGTATTTTTTGGGGTGTGGCTGGTTTGCCGTCCACCTATCATATAAAGCCTTTACTGTTTTTGCACAGAAATTGGTGCCATTATCCGTCATGATTTCGTAAGGGATGTCGTGCCGGCAGATTATGTTTTTCCATATGAAGTCATGTACCTGCAACACTCATATATAACATAGGTCGTTAATGACCCCGCGCATAGGGATCATTTTGCCGAACTAAGAGTATGTGGTTTTTGGACACGAAACCTGTTTTGCTTTGACCGCTGTGTACAATTCTGCTTTGACCCATTTGGTAAAGTAGTCGGTCATCACTAGCAGGAATTTGTGTTTGTTCGTTGCGACTGGAAACGGTCCTACTACGTTCATACCCTATTTCATGAATGGATAGGGGTTTGCTGAAGCGTTGAGCGGTTTGGTGGGTGCATGGTTAGTTGGTCCATGTCGCTGGCACATTTCACATCGCTTGGAGAACTCCTGGCTATCATGCAGCATCATCGGCCAGTAAAGCCAGGTAGCGCATGCTAGAATGACTTCTGCCGGCTCTTTCGTGGAGTTCGGCAAGTACCTTATGCACTTTGTCTCCGTTGATGCACCGTAGTAGGATTCCGGATGTGGATCGTTTGTAGAGTTGTTCGTCAACGATGGTGTATCTCGTTGCTTTGACTCGAAGTCGTCGTGCTGCCCATTTTGTTTTCGGGCACTATTCTTGTAATAATGTAATCTTTTATCTCGGTTCGCCAGTCGGGTTGGCCTTGCTGGTCTTGCGCTTGTTCGAAGGAAACTAGCTCGTCGATGGCATTAGCCATCATGGTGGTGATACTTGGTGAAGTTATGTACTCCATCGGGATGGTTCGCTTCAATTCAAGCTCGTTGGTGGAAGCCATGTTGGCCAGCGTGTCGGCAAACTGGTTTTCAGTCCTAGGAATTTTGGTGACCTTAAAGCTTTCGAATTTTCTTGCCATCTCTTGAACCATTTTGTGGTATTGCAGCATCCTATCGTTCTTTGTGGCATATTCTTCGCTGAATTGGCTTGTGATGAGCTGGGAGTCGCAGAAGGCATGTATGCGCAAAGCGCCAAGGTTCTTTGCAAGTCGTAGCCCTGCTAACAACGCTTCGTACTCTGCCTCGTTGTTGGATGCTTCAAATTTTAACCTCAAAGCTTGTTCAAGTACTTCTCCAGTTGGTGATTCAAGCCTGACACCTGCACCTGACCCTTGCTTCCTTCGTGATCTGTCAACGTAAAGGTTCCATACGTTTGGTGATGGTGTGATATGTGCTTCGGGTGGTATTTTGGCAATGAAATCTGCAAGAACCTGGGACTTCAAACATGTTCGATTTTGGTACTCCACGTCGTATTCGCTAAGCTCGACTGCCCATTTGGTCAATCTTCCGGATTGGTTTGGGCTATGGAGGATAGTGTGTAATGGCTGGTTACTGAGCACGACGATGGTATGTGACTGGAAGTAAGGTCGTAATTTCTGAGCTGCGGACACTACTGCTAGTGCTATCTTTTCGATGGGTGGGTATCGTGTCTCGGCGTTGTTGAGCGACTTTCTGACGTAGAAGATCAATTTCTGCTCTCCTTGGTTTTCCTTTATGAGGACGCCACTGACTGCTGCCTCGGAGACTGCGACGTATAGGTAGAGGATCTCGCCGTCCTCTGGTTTGGCGAGTACAGGTGGTGTAGTTAGGTATGCTTTGAGCTCGTCGAATGCGATCTGGCACTTTTCATCCCACTCAAAACACTTGTTTCCTTTGAGGATTTGGTAGAAGGGTAAGCTCTTATCGGTGGATTGGGAGATGAATCTGTTTAGCGCGGCAATGCGACCTGTGAGATTTTGTACTTCCTTCTTTGTCCGTGGTGCTGGCAGGTTGAGGATGGCTCCGATTTGCTTGGGGTTCGCTTCAATCCCTCTCTTCGTTACGATGTACCCTAAGAATTCACCAGATGTGACTTCGAAGGTACACTTGGCCGGGTTAAGTTTCATTCCGTAGAGGTTGAGTGTTTCGAAGCATTTCTATAGGTGTTGGATGTGATTGCTGGCCTCAGTGGAATTAACGGGCATATCGTCGATATAAACTTCCATACACCTGCCGATCTCACTGACGAACATTTTGTTCACTAGGCGTTGGTATGTTGCTCCTGCGTTTTTAAGCCTGAAGGGCATTAGCTTGTAGCAATAGATTCCTTTGTCTATGATAAAGGCGGTTTTTTCTCGATCTGCGTGATACATCATGATCTGGTTGTACCCTGAAAAGGCATCCATAAAAGTCAAGAGTTTGTTGCCTGCCGTAGCTTCCACCAGTCTGTCTATGTGAGGTAGGGGGAAACTGTCTTCCGGGCACGCCTTGTTCAGGTTGGTGAAATCGATGCATACGCGCCACTTTCCGTTCTTCTTCTTAACGATGACGGGGTTGGCCAGCCATTCCGGGTACTTTACCTCGGCAATTGAGTCGGCCTTCAGGAGTTTCTTTACCTCGTCATTGACTGCCTGGGAGCGTTCTGTTCTGAGCTTGCGGCGTTTCTGCTTTATCGGTTTGTAGCTTGGGTCCACATTTAGCTCGTGGCAGGTGATTGATGGGTCGATACCCTTCATGTCGTCCATGGTCCAAGCGAAGGTACTCACATTCTTCTTTATTAGTTTGATTAGCTCGGCCTTGATGGTTTCATTCAACTATTTCCCGATTCCTGTAGTTCGGCTCGGATGTTCGGCGTAAATGCTGACTTGTTCGACTTTGTCGAGTTTTGGTGTGGAGTTATAGACCGGAAGTGGGCTTGCGGTTTTATCTGATACCTACAAGGTTTGTGTCTGATGCTCTGTCAAGAAGCAAGTTCGGGCTATGCGTTGATTTTCTCTGACAGTCCACGTCCCCCCTATCCATTTGAAACTTGATGCATTAGTGGTAGGTAGACACCACTGCTTTCATGGAATAGAGCCACAGTGTACCTAATATTACGTTAAATGCTGAATTATGTTCGATGACAAAGAATATTACTATCTGGGTGGATCCTCCGGCTTCAACAGGCAACTTGATCGTTCTAGCGGAAGAGACGGTTTCGACGCTGAAACCCGTGAGTGTTTTGCTGCCATCTTTGATCAGGTAGGCACTTATTCCCATGTTATCAAGTGTTCTTTTGAAAATGATATCCACCGAGCTACTTGTATCAATAAGTATTCGAGTTACTTCCGTATTTGCAATGACCAGTTCGATGACTAGGAAGTTGTTGTGAGGTTGACTTAGTCCCTTTAGGTCGGCATCTCGAAATTCGAGTGGCTGGGAGGTCGGCATCTTGAAATTCGAGTGGTTGGGAGGTCGGCGCGATGTCAATTTGTTCTTTCTATGCAGTGACAGCTCGTCGTTCAGAGTTTCAGATAGATCGTACAGAGTTGTTGCAGGAGACTAGGTCACCCATGATCACGTTGAATCGGCTTCTTGGTAATGATCCCTCTTTAGCTCGGTCGTCTGGGCTACGATCTCGCGTTCGAGTGGGAGGTGCCATGTCGTCGCTGGTATGCGAGCCTTTTTCCTGAACTGTGCTAACCTAATGGGCCTTGTCCTTCGTGGATGAATTGTGCCACGTGTTTCCACCTCATCATCGATCATTGTTCCTGCTTCTGCTAGTACTAATCTCGTCGTCCTGAACTTTATTTAATAAAAGAGCCTGCATGCGGTGGCAGTCCGAGGTTTTGTGTCCAGTTCGCTTGTGGAAGTCGTAGTACGCTTCCGGATCGTTATCTGAAGGTGGAGGCTGGTCAGTGTTTTTCTCATTGTCTGTGATCGCGTAGGTCGCGCGTCCCCACCTATCTCTTGAATAGTGCTGCCTTGGTTCTCGAGGGATTTCATCCCTATCTCGGCTAGATTTCGCGACGTGGGGTTTTTTGGACATCATGGTGTGCTCTTCCTCTATCTCGATAAATTTGTTAGCTCGGTGAAGTGCGTCCTCCAATGTTTGAGGAGGGTTGATGAGCAACTCGTCCTTAAACCTTGACTTGAACCATAGGGCCTTTCGCAGGGCGACGATTGCTCCTTCGTCGTTGATCACGATACGAGCTACGACTCCTTTGAACCTGTCAATGAAATATTTTAATGACTCGTCCTCCTGCTGGGAAAATGTCCATAAGTTGGTTGTTGAAGCTTTCTTAGCGATATACATCGAGTAATGTTTGATGAACATGGTTGAAAGTTGCTGAAAATTGTTGATAGTTCCAGGCTCCAAATGGGAGAACTAGTCCAACGCCGAACCTGACAAGTTTTCAACAAAAAGTTGGCACAGACCTGCATCTCGTTCTTCCGCGGAGAACTGAGCTCGTGCCATAGCGATTGTGAAGGCTGTTAGGTATTGAACCGGGTCGCTTCTGCCGTCATATCCTATAAATTTGATTTTAGCAGAGTGCCGAACTGAGACGTCGATAACTCTCTTGGAGAACGGGGTTCTCTGTGTCTCTTCGATGGCGCGAAGGATGTCAGGGGCCGAGCTGGTGGCCTGGTGTGCCTGTGAACTCATGATCTTCAGCTATTCACGGATATTCCACATCTCGGTATCTTCGGTTGTGCTTCTGAATCTGGTTGCGTTCGTGTAATCTGTCCGACCTTGGTTCCTGTCTGCTGTCTCGGGTATTTCGCAAGATGCTCCGAATAGATCTCGATTAATTGTGCGTGCATCTCTTTCCTTGGTGGACGCCATGATGCCGTCCAGCTGCGCCCTCAGGTTCTGGGACTCCGCTCTGAGCTTTGTGGTTTCCACCTTCTGCTCTTTTATCTGGTTCAGTAGGTCTTGCATGGTGATTTCTGGGACCTCATCTTCATGGTTAGATCCTCTTCTCTCCACCTGATCGTCTTTGTTTCATGCGTTGATGGTAGATCCATCTGGTCCTTTTTCATTTGATCACGTGGTCATTGATCTGGTCGATTATTCCTACAAAGAAATATTACGAGATTGTCTAGCTAGTCCCCACAGACGGCACCAACTGTTGAATCAAGACTTAACAATGAGGTTTAGGTCTTTGATCTTGTGGGTAAAAGGCTAGAGTAATCTTAGGGATAATTTCATATATGATTCAGGAGTAATTACATGGGTATTTATATTAGAAATGCATGTTTAAAACCCTAATTACATAGATTAACTTAATGAGCTTCGATCTGGAAGGCCCAGCTCGTCAGATCGGCCCATCTAGGTTTTGCCCTTCTAAGCCCCCTTCCTCCTCTTGATGTCGGCTTCCATCTGGGCCTTAATTCGAAATGAGATTTTTGGGCAGGTGCTACACCTGGTATCAACAGAAACCAAGAAACATAAAGAAGCAATTAGCAAATGATCAAACAATGACTAGTTTCAACTAGCAAGAATCAAGATGCTTCAAATTGGAACGAAACGAGATATAAACCGAAAGTCAATGTTAATCAATCTATCAAGAGATTAAAACGATGGTGAGCAATGATTTAGAGCAATGTTAAGTGAATCTAACAAGAAATCAAGAAGAGAACCATTGAATAACCGGAAATCACATCAACTATCAATAACTATCAATCTCAATGCAAGCTTAGACATCAAATGAGCACAAACAACCCATCAAATCAAATATCAAAACAAAACCCCAATCACCCAAAGTAAAACCCTAAAAATCACAACCCATACTCAATAAATCAACATGCATTCATCCAATCAAGCATCAAAGAGAGTAGTAAGGGACTCTAAGCATCAATTACAACCCTAAAATCGAGACATTCAAAAAGACCCAAACAAACCCTAATTTTCAAAGGAAAAGGGGGATAAAGCTCAACATTACCTTGATGAATAGAGATTAAAGGCTAGAATCGATTATAGCACGAAAAATCTTGTGGATTAGTGTCCAAAATCGTCAAAAACGAGTGAAATCGAGTGAGATTGACTTTGGAGAGTTTCAGAGATTTTGGAGTTTTTGAGAGAAAACAATGGGGTGAGGGAAGTCTTTTCGCGAAATTGGGGAATAAGAAGGGAAAATCCGGTTTAATTTTAGGAAATCCAGTTTAGAGTCAAAAAATTCGGTTTAAATCAAGTTAGAATCGGTTACTTGGAGAAGTGCCCGATCAGGCATAGGTGTTGCCCGATCGGGCAAATATTACGAAAGATTTCAAGGACATTTTCCCGATCGGGCACGTGTTGTGCCCGGTTGATCTAATATATGCAAAAATTCCAGGGGGAAATGCCCGATCGAGCAAATGGGATGTCCGATCGAGCAGAATTGTCGGACCAATTTGTTTCACCTNGATCGATCTGATATCCTCAAATGTTCCATGGAGAAATTCCCGATCGGGCACTGATGTTGCTCGATCGGGCAGATTGAACGGAGTAAAAATCCAACATTCGGAAAAAGTTTAAGTACCTATAATCCTCCTGAAACTTATAGAACTCAAAACTAAAGGTTAGATAGTTAGTAACTAATAATGGGACTGACTCGATCTAATAAATAAATATATGAAAACACTAAAAACAGTGGGTTGCCTCCCACTCAGCGCTTGTTTAACGGAAATAGCTTGACGGTACTTACCTCTAATTGGAGGTAGGATCAGCAAGAGGTATGTCAGTTACCTCTGAAATCTCTGAAGTAGCTAGATAAGGCTTCAGCCTTTGACCATTCACAACGAACTCACCACCTTGGCGATTACAGAGAACAAGCGCACCATAGAGTCTCACTTCCTTAACCGTAAACGGTCTGGACAATCTAGATTTCAACTTACCAGGGAACAGCTTCAGGAGAGAGTTATAGAAAAACACCTGATCATATGGTTGAAAGTCGCGTGGAATGATCTTCTTATCATGAGCAGCCTTGGTCCTTTCTTTGTAAATCCTTGAGTTCTCATAGGCTATGTGTCGAACTTCTTCTAACTCATGGAGTTGAATTAGACGTCTTTCTACTGCGGTCTTCATGTCAAAGTTCAGCAACTTGACAGCCCAAGCAGCTTTATGCTCTAGTTCTACACGTAGATGACAAGGTTTTCCATAAACTAGATTGAAAGTGGTAGTACCTAAAGGGGTCTTGAATGTTGTTCTGTAAGCCGAAATAGCATCATCTAGCTTCAAAGACCAATCCTTTCAGAATCCATTCACCATTTTCTGCAAGATGGATTTGATCTCCCTGTTTGAAACTTCAACTTGACCACTCGTATGAGGATGATATGGTGTAGCCACTTTGTATTTAACTACATGCTTCTTTAGTAAACCATCAAAAACTCTATTGATGAAATGAGAACCTTCATCACCGATTACTATTCTAGGGACTCCAAACCTGGGAAAAACCACAGATTTAAACATCTTTAGCACAATCTTAGAATCATTAGTGGGGCTAGCAATCGCTTCAACCCACTTAGAAACATAATCAACAACAACAAGGATATAGAGATTCTTATGAGACATAGGGAAAGGAACCATGAAGTCAATTCCCCACACATCAAAGACTTCTACTTCTAAGATGAAGTTTTGAGGCATCTCATTGCGTTTTGATATGTTTCCCTGTCTTTGGCATGAATCACAGCAAGAGATGTAAGCATGAGCATCCTTGAACATTGTAGGCCACCATAAACCTGCTTGTAGCACCTTAGAAACAGTCTTGAATGTAGCGAAGTGACCAGCATAATCAGAACCGTGGCAATGGTATAAGACATTCTGAATCTCCTCCTCAAGTAAACATCTCTAGAACATTCCATCTGAACACAGCTTGTAAAGATAAGGCTCATCCCAGTAATAGTGTCTCACATCCCTTAAGAACTTCTTATTTCGATAACCTGTAAAGTCATGTGGTTCAACATCAGCAGCAAGATAATTCGCAAAATCATGAAACCAAGGAGTAATTACTGCAGATTTAGAGAGTTTAGGGGTAGAAGGGTTCTCATCCACTCTAGTGCTTATAGCATAGATATGTTCCTCAGGGAGGCTATCATCAATTAGAACCTCACTTTCCACTCTTAATCTGGACAAATGATTTGCAACTCCATTCTCTATCCTTCGTTTTTCATTGATCTCCAAGTCAAATTCCTGTAAAAGCAAAA
This sequence comes from Iberis pinnata, assembly GCA_900406425.1. Classification (NCBI taxonomy): domain Eukaryota; kingdom Viridiplantae; phylum Streptophyta; class Magnoliopsida; order Brassicales; family Brassicaceae; genus Iberis; species Iberis pinnata. Next base: position 22,477 of record OVBE01000867.1, read on the forward strand.
TCCAACGCATTAATCTGGGTTTAGCATCCTTTTTGTTCAGGAGATACCTCAAAGCCGCATGATCGGTATGGACTACTACTTTGGATCCTACTAGATAGGATATGAACTTCTCAAAAGCAAAGATTATCGCTAGTAATTCCTTCTTGTAGTTGCATAATTGCATTGAGCTCCATCTAGTGTTCTTGAGGCATAGATCACATGAAGTTTCTTGTCCTTTCGCTGGCCTAGAACTGCACTTACTGCATAATCGATGACATCACACATTATCTCAAAAGGCAAATCCCAATCCGGTGGTTGGACTATTAGAGCACTAACAAGGGCTCCTTTAATCGCGAGAACAGAGCTTTGGCATTCATCATCCCATGCAAACTTGACTTCCTTGCACAATAGCTTTGTAAGAGGTCTGGCGATCTTTGAGAAGTCCTGAATGAACCTCCTGTAGAAACCAACATGTCCTAGAAAGCTGCGAACATCTTTTACAGACTTGGGTGCCTGCAAGTTAGTCATAACTTCAATCTTAGCTCTATCAACCTCTATACCTTTCTCAGAGATTTTGTGTCTTAACACAATTCCATTGGTCACCATGAAATGACACTTCTCCCAATTAAGCATCAAGTGTTTCTCCTCACGTCTCTGAAGGACCCTGCACAAATTAGCAAGACATAGATCAAAGGAAGATCCATAGACAGAAAAATCGTCCATGAACACTTCCATGATGTCTTCAATTAGATCAGTGAAAATAGACATCATGCATCTTTGAAAAGTTGCTGGAGCATTACACAATCCAAAAGGCATTCTACGATATGCATAGATACCAAATGGACAAGTGAATGTCGTCTTCTCTTGGTCATTGGGGTGGATAGGAATCTGAAAGAAACCTGAATAACCATCTAAGAAACAATAGTAAGGGTGATTAGCCAATCTCTCAAGCATTTGGTCAATAAAAGGTAAAGGAAAATGATCTTTGCGAGTAGCAACATTCAATTTCTTATAGTCAATACACATCCTATGACCAATAATAGTTCTAGTTGGGATCAATTCATCCTTATCATTCTTAACTAGTATAATACCCCCTTCTTAGGAACAACATGCACATGACTAACCCAAGTACTATCTGATATAGGATAAATGATTCATGCATCTAGAAGTTTCATTATCTTCTTCTTAACAACATCTTTCAGCTTAGGATTTAAACATCTCTGATGTTCTATAGAAGTCTTAGCATTATTAATTTTATATAGTAATTTAAACCGTAATAATATTATTTACAATATTAATTTTGTTTTGTTAATAATTATCTAAATACATAGTGTAAATTCTATAGCATTTTGGTAGGTTGCTTTTTTCTAATTCGTATTCTCTCTTAATCATCTATTCTTAATTTACAATTTTATTTTAGTGTAAATAAAAATCTGACCTTCGATTTTGATACTAGAATAAAATATTGTTGGAGATTTGTACTTTTAATTTATGGTTCATTTTAGTAAAATATTAAGTGATAATATTCTTAATGTCATACTATTTTTTAAATATTTGAAAACAGACATTCAACTCATCTTTGAACTCATTGAAAATTGTACATCAACAAAGAGATGAGGCTCACAGTCCTCAACTATGGCAAATTTTAGATTGAAATGTAAGATCGTGATATAAGAATAAAAGTTGTAAGAGTTAAAGTATAAAATTATAAATACGCAACTTTCGATGAATTGTCTATCAAATTATTTTTTTAATAGAAATAAAATATATATAAAAAATCACTACTAAAATTCAACAAAGAAAAACTAGCAGAAAAATATGAACGTTTTTTAATTCAAAGTGGAAGAAAATTATTTTTTTAATTCATTTTAAGAATATTAGTTATAATAATTAAGAATTAATCTTCAAAAAATTATTAAGAACTAATTAAAATAAATAAATGTTAAACTTTTCATATAATAACATTTAAATTATTATTTTCAAGAATATAATTTACATATGTGACATGTATAATATTTTATATTTTAAATATTAATATTGAATAGAAATTTATAATGTTTCATATATTAGTTAATAAATATCGTACAATTGAAATATTATTTAATTTAATATGAAAATTACCATAAATTTTTAGTATAAAACAAAGAAAATGAAAACTTACAAACGAATTTCCTCAATTTAATTATTTAGCTAATTTAAAAGAGAAACATATGAGGTTATTTTCACATCATTCGTCATTATACCCAAACAAGTGGTTATATTTCAAACATTCAAAAAGCATAAATTAAGTCATATTATTAATGGACCAACGCAATAGTTAACAAAATATTCTCACATCGCAACCATTGTTTTAAATATTTTTGTGTAATCGTAAAATGATACGTAACTCTTTGTGCGAATGTGCAGGTTTAATTTCTAGTTCTGAAAACAAGAAAGATATACTAGATACTTAACAAAGCAAAACATGCAACATCACATACATAGAGCGAAAGAAAACACTAGCTCAAATCGAAAGCTAGCTCGAGTGAAAGCCAGCTAGATCCTTTAGGTGTTATGTGTAACTATCCCTCTCTAGACCATTATTTCTGAATTTAATAACTTGTTAATATAATACTATCCGTTTTGAACCACAATAGTCTGCACGGCTTACTTATTGGGTACTATCCCAAAACATTTCATACAAATTAAATTCTTATATATTAGTAAATTCTTGGCTAATCTTCCGATGTAAAATGTTTGTCTTCAACTACGTGGGTCCCATAAATTACCTTCGTTCAGAACACAGCATCCTCATTGCCAGCCGACTTCACTGATTCTATTCTAGACTCGACCGCGTTCGGATACCAACTTGTTCTCCTATTACATTGCGAAAGTGGTAGTATCAAGGCCAAGTGAAACCCATCTGATACTATGAAGCGATGCTTCAAATATTGATTTCGGATTATTGGGAGCTTCTCGACCCTTGAAAAGAGGAACTCCCGCAGTGTTACGTACACGCCAAGATACTCCAAGATAATCTTAAAGTATTAAAATATGATGCTTTCATTCCATTATTCTGTGCTCGACAAGAACCTAAGAAAACAGACTCTTGTTGCTCCAAAATATTATTTCTCATCCAAGCATTTGTATCCACAATCTCATAAGCTGCTGAGAATTTGACCTTTTTCATGCAAAAATCAACATGTTTCTATACTTCTAAATAATTCATAAGATCTAAGGCCAAGCGAGACAATTAGAACCACAAATGTTTTTATTCTTCATCATTGACAATAATTGAATCAAATTGTAAATCATTGAACTTGGGAAAGTATACATCACATACTAGCCGAGCAAATAGAAAAGTATACATCACATCAAAGATGAGACACAAAAGTATACTCCACTTAATTATGAAAATTTTTCTTATTTAATACTCCCTCCCTTCTTTAAAAGATGATATTTTAGAATTTTTATGTAGATTAAAAAAACAATTTTTGATAACTACTAAAACAACTTTTATAATTACTAAAACAATTTTATGGTAAAATAATCTCTTTTATGAAATGACAATAATTCTATTGGTACAGGAAGAGATGAGAGAAAATAATTATATTTTAACAATGCATTAACACTACTTTATGGTGGAAACATTAGTATTCTTTTTGAAAAAAATACTCATTAATTACATATTTTATCTAGTAAATATAAATGCATTAAATGAAATCTAAAGCATCATCTATTTAAGAACAAAGTAAAACTCTAAAACATCTTCCTCTTAGGAAAGGAGGAGTATTAAATATATTCCCTCTGTTTCTTATTAATAGATTTTCTAGGCTTTTTCTTTTGTTTCAGAAAGATATATATATATATTCAATGTGATTTTAGTTGCATATTGTAAATTTCAACATACATTAATTGACGAAATTTAAATTTTCTATAAGACTATTGGTTGGAATTTATAGGAAATTGTTTATTTTAAAAAAACAATGCATTTAATAATTGATAATAATGTGTCTTCTTAATATGTGTGAAAATCCTAAAACATATAATATTTAGAAAGAGAGGGAGTATCAAATTACTGAGCTTATATCAATTAATAGTTTTATCTATGGTCCTATTAAAATACGGTGTAATTTAATACAGATAATGTATATTCTCGATGTGGTGTGAAGGATGAATCAACTCATCATGTGATCTTCTCGTGTCCCCCAGCTTTTCAGTGTTGGGCGCTTTCCTCTATTCCATGTTTGGAATATCGGTTCCCGTCTGATAATGTACATGACAATGTTCACTACCTCCTTACACTAAAAGTCAGTGATCCAATGGAACATGAATCGTTAAAAGCATTTCCATGAATTATGTGGTATATTTGAAAAACCAGAAATGATAAATGTTTTAATAATCTCGATTTGGATCCTTTGGATATTTTTGAGCTAGCTATGAAGGAATCAAATGAATGGCATCAAGCTAATGTTAAACCGAAGAATTCACTAATCAATGAGGATCAAATGGTTACCTCTATCTCAGAATTACCATTGAGATTATGTCAGATAGACGGAGCCTAGAAAGAGATGATTTGTTAAGTGGGTTAGAATGGGTTATTCAAAGGTAAAACGGTTCCATTGAGCTTTTAGGTATGGTGGGGATAAGACGGGGTTCCTTCCCGCTACATATTGAACTTTTTTATTTGTTGTGGGCTATAGAATGCTTATATTCGCTACATCATTCATGTTCAATTTTCTTCACTGATTCACTTGAACTCACCAAGTTTGTCGCCAATCCACAACATTAGCCAGTCTTTGCAGCAGAACTTTAGGAATTGGAAGCTTGGAAGGTGCAGTTTTTGGGGTTTCAAGTTCTACACAAGTCTAGAGAATCGAATGAACGAGCAAATCTTCTAGCAAGATCAGCGCGAAAACCGAATTCTTTATTTCAGCTTATTGATACGTCTTTACTTGTATGGGTTGTGGATGTAAACAATTTCTTGTATGAGTATTTAGTGGTTTCTGTGACAATATATATATATATATATATATATATATATATATATATGAACCTATTAATAGACTAAGAACTTATGTTCAAAATTAGTTTGTGTTATATTAAAATTGAATTTCTTTTAAAAATAATTAAAATAAAGTAAATAATAAATAATTTTATCGGCAGAAAACACTACACGTTTTCTTTCTATGTAAAAAAACTTCGACAACTTCTTATTGTATCGGTTATAAGATTAAGACACCAGAGTCAGGATTTTTTTTTTTTTTTAAATCTTACTTTGTTATGTTTATAATATCTTTTATTTTTTATAAAAAAATAGAGATTATACGTAATTTTAAATAGTTGAATTGTCAATTGTTAGAATTTAAAATGAATGATTATCTTTGTTTAGTCATATTTCTTAGATACTTATATGAAAGTTTGACAAAACAAATTTCTCAAACGACAAAAACTATGTTAATTATGTTAGAAGTGTATAATTACATTTGACGTGTTTGTCATGTGTATCATTTATTATAGTTCATATTTCACAAGTTAATTGTATTATTGTATATATTAACATATAAGGAATGAGACTAAAAATTTATATAATTTGGATTTATATTCATGACTATTAAGTTGAATATTTTTATGTTTGATTGTATCGTTTTATACATTGATTAGAATATTTAAGATGTAACCAATGAAATAGTGATCCAAAATTATAGATTTTAAGCACATAAAATCTTTTATAGTTGTATTAACTTTTTCTACAGTTATAAACTATGATTTTTTAGTTTATATATTTGCCCCTGGTCAAAAACAATTCTAACTACGCCACTACATCACATGAAAAATTGTTTCTTTATCGTAATCACATAACCTACAACAACATTATCCATCGGCTTATTATTGTATCAAACGCACATGAGATCATCTTCCAAAATGAAAATGTTAATTTTTGGCAGAGTTTAGTGTTCGAGGCCACGTATTTGATTATTTTTGATGGAGTGATATGTTTGGTTCATTTTCTTTATTATCACGCGTTTGATTATGTGCTAAAAGTAGTACTGCCAAATGGATGGATGACCATGTGTTAGTCCATTCCAAAAAAATTTTGAGTTGGTCATGATCAAACTTAAATACATAATGGTCAAAATGGGCAAAACCCATAATTTTTTGAATGGTTATTAGACGGATTGTCCATATGGTCATGGATAGTCTAGATACTCTAAAAAATTAGGTTGTACTTTTTTGAGTTAATTTTTGTGTTTTAGAGACCGTTTGCTGAAATGAAAAATCTGATTTCGGGTTCATCTTATCCCACATCGAACTTGTATTTTATGCAAGTTTGAAATATTAAGAATTGGTTGACAGATCACAAGAATTTTGAGGATCCAAACATTTGTAACATGGTGCAAGTTATGCAGGTGAAGTTCAATAAAATATAGTGATATTCTTGCTATCGATGTAGTATTTGATCCAAGATTGAAGTTTATAATTTTAGAGTATTGTTTCAACACTTTGGATCCAACCACATACAAGGTCAAGTTGGATCATGTCACTACAAGAAAATAGTCAATTTGCAACTACAATTTGGGACTACATTTGCAGTTGCAAATTTTGAGACTAAATTGCGACTACTTTGTAACTAATTTGTGAGTACAAAAAACAGTCTCAATTGAGTCTCAAAAAAGTCCAAAAACATGGAACCAAAATAAGTCGCAAAATTTGCGACTACACTGTGACTCTTTTACGATTATTTATTGTAGTCGCAAATCAGTAGCAAAATTTTCTACTGATTTGCAACTATTTCGCTAAATAACACATTAGTCGCAAAATAACACATGTCCGTAACAAAATGAACAAGCTCTTTGGAACTTATAAGAAAAAAAACTCAAAAAAACACCACAACGTTCCGTTTACAAAGCTTAACCTCTTTAATTAGTTAATCCTTAATGATATCCCAATATATCCATGTTTCTAAGAGGTAGGAAGCAACTTGGAAGCAATCCGAAGTCGAGAGCATGTTTTTTTTATCAACCTCAACTTTCATCCTCAAATAAAGCCTTAAAATCTTTAATTAGTTAATCCTTAATGATATCCCAATAAGTTTGAAAGACAAACTTAACATGTTATTTTCTCTAGGAAATTTTCTTGGATTAATACAAATATATTGTTGTCTTGATTTCGTTTTTTGAAATATCACAATTAACATTTTGTATATGTTCTTCGTAATACGTGGATGAAAACATTCGAGAATGTTTCGAAAGTTTGTAGGATTTGTAGTTGTAAAAAAGCTTTAAAAGTAATTTACAGATACCGTACCTTTCGAAATATCTTAAAACTTCTTAAAACTTGTTTCATAAGTAATCATTCGAATACAATTAAGATTCCATTGGCGTCTCACACACTCATGAAAGAAAGGTGTGTTTTTGTCCCCCTCGACCAGCCATTTATTTGTACTTCTCTGCCGGCAATAAATATTTTCCTCATACTAAGCTTCTCAGATATTTTATCTTTAAGAGATATAAATATTAAAATATTAAAAAATTCTTTAAATATTTCATGTCATAAGCTCTCCACAAATCTCGAATTTTGTACAAAGAATTTTGAGGAACTTTTTTCCAAGACGATAACCTACGTCTAACCTCTATCTATTACATCATTTATCTCATACTTTTTAACCAGTCTCTTATCAAACACATATTGTCCTTTGAAATTAGGATAATAATTGGCAAATTTAACCAATACGAGTATGTGGTCAGACTCTAAATGTTAGAGGAAATGGATATAACAACGCCGAAAAACTATAAATCATTCATCAATACCAAAATTCTTTTCCAGCCGCCATTGAATCCAAACATTCCTTATACCCACCCATGATAACCAATTACTTGAACTATCAATCTCCATTGGCCTTAACCCCAGTATGAAATTGTATTTATCGCTATTATCCAAAATCTCATTAAAAGTTTCCAAGAAGCAACCAAGTTTGATTTCTTTATTTTCCTCTTCTGGTCAATCTTTCCCAAAAAAAGCTTACGCAAGTGAGCCCCCCCCCCCCCCCCNTATCCCTAAACAACATCTCTACTTGAAAACGGCTCTTTCGCAATAGAGTTAAGCTTCCACTTAAACCCAAGTGATCCATCTTTAAGACTTCATCATGTCTCAACCAAACCTTCAAATTCACATTTACATCACAACTATTTTTTGGTTTTAAATAAGAAGAAAAATTAGGGCAAATGCTCTTGGCGAAATTTCCTAAGATGACAAATTGTTGGATTGTTCCTCGGACCATACATTTTCATCTTATTATACTCATTGGAAAAATTCTTTTTGTCCACCTTCCATATTTACAAGTAATGAAGAAGCCTTGACACCAAATGCTTCTTTATTTGATGTCAGACCTAAACATAACAGAAACATCAGCAGCAATTTTGCGTTTTGGCATGTGTAAACCTTCCTCAGAGCCCTCTCTAATGACAACGTATCTTTCTTATGCATGTATAAATTACTTATGTGCCATTGAAATTTGTCTTCTTGTCCATTTTCTTGGTTTTTTCCTCTCTTTTTTTTTAGGGATAAAGACCCAGAAGAACCAATCTTGTCAAAGCAAACTCAAACGCCAAAGCTGACCTTAACAACAAGTTCTTGATGTCACCACACATAGAAGAGGATACCACGATATTGTTACATAGAACTTTGTCATTGTGCTAACATTCTAGAGCTTCATAATCAAATATTGGTATTTGGTCCTTTACCCTTGTCTAGAAGCAATAAATTGGACAAATTTGTATCTACTTTCTTCAAATTATTTTTGTACGTATAAGTTTATATTCGTACGATCCTTGCATGTAATTATGAAGGATACCTAGAAGACACATACTGAACGAAATCTCTTTGATGTTTAATCGTGAAACTCACCAGTAAAGAAGGGAAACCCGTGGGAACTGAAACATAATGATTTGTTCATGGATTCATTTTCTACGGTAGAATAAGTTGAATTTTGTTTTTTATTTTTCAACATAAATGGTACAAATTTAGAGAAATGCACAATTTCACTAATTTTTATTCTACTCAAATGGTGTAAATTTCAAAGAATGCATAATTTCACCAAATTATGTTCCTCTATATACACACCCATTTGTACCCTTAGAGACGTGACTAAATCCTTTTTGTCTCATTCATCTCATTGTACAAGCGAGTATCCAACTTCTTGCTTGTATGGCTATCCTGATCCCCCTCACCGACTTGGAACTTTGAGATTTCATGAGTTAACAAACACCTTTTATGAACTCTTTCATAATATTGAATGAACTTCTAGTTAAACCAAAGAACTACACTTTGTCATAGGTTTCGAGACATCAAACTGAATCTGGACTCACACGCAATATCTTGTTTGAGATTCTTTCGGATTGTTAGCGATTTCTAATACATCTTCTACGGCTCCTGCACGTGCCTTCATTGTTTCACTCGTGAAGAAATCCATAGGAATATTTTGTATACAGATCCATATCTTAAAATGATTCAGATAATTAAGCGGAAGATCCGTTTCAGCGATCAATGGTTATCATTCAGAGATTAAAAGTCTCCTAATCAAACTTAAAGCTACTCTATGTGTTGAACTAAAATTATGTGATTCTGAGATAAGGATAGGATTATCATCTTCTTGTGGCATCGAAATCATAGCCAAGTGAAGATTATTGTCCATTCAATAACTTAGAAATTTGATTTTCAACCTAGAAAAAGTTAGATAGGAGTAAGATAATCAGAAAATATTATAGATAAATTAAAGATATGGAGATAACATTCAGGGACATACCAACATGGTGAGGTAAGGTGCACATGCACCCAACTATTTTTTTTATTTTTTTTATTTTATAAACTTTGTTAGTCCGCTATAATCTATATTCTCAGCCCAAATAATAAAAAGGTAATACATATATTAAAAAAACTTTGAGTACTTTTATCGTCGATGTTGTACACACGTCGCTTGAAGCTTTGTCTTACTTTGAGTACTTGTACGTAAGTGTGTGTTTTTTCACAACTTCTTATAACTTTTCTTTTTAAAAAGTTTATGTATATTGAATGAAAACATGTTTATATTAGTATATTATGCTTGGTTGAACACAAAGTCAAACGAAATTGTTTAGTAGGAAGTAGAAAATGTTTCTACACGAAATTGTTTAAATTAGAAATTATAGTATTAAATTTTATTTACTAATTTTTCGTATTTTTCATTTTTTAAAAAAATTTCAAGGCAAATGGAGAAATATTATAAAAGAAAGTTTGCATCGACATGTGAAAGTAAAACTCCAACTAATTTGGATGATTTGTCTTGGGATCCTGCTGAGATAAAAAGAATATTGGAATATAATCCTAATGAAAGATATGAGGTAAGAGCAGGCTCGGTCCAAAGGTTTGGATACCCTAATAAAAAAAAAAATGTGCCCTTTGTAGTGTAAAAAATAAAATTGGACCCTAAACAGTTTTAGCCCAAAAAATTTCCCAATTAGTTTTGGACCATAAGCTCAAAATTATGTGGCCTATGGCCCAGACCATGTTTGGGTAAGATGTAAATATATGCTTAAAGGTCCTTGTCAACCTCGTGGTCATGATTTTCCTAAAATAGAGAGGAAATAAAATGAGACATTTCAATCCGTTTTGGTTTGATCTTCATGCTAATTGGTTGGAATATAGTGTGAAAGAAGACAAAGCATTTTGTTTTGTTGGCTACCTGTTCAGAGATTACACTGAAAATAATGTGGAAGTGATGCATTTGTGACATAAAAAGGTTTTGACAGTTGGCACAAGACAGAGAGATTACGTAGCCATGTGGCATTGGTGAATAGTTTCCATAACAATGCATTAAAAATATATGATGATCTAAGGAGACAAGGTCAATCAATCAAGCATGATTTTTATAAGCAATATGATGCTGTAAGAAATAGATACAAGGCTAGATTGAATGCTCCAATTGATGCATGTAAATATTTGATACGACAAGGATTAGCTTTCGAGATCATGATGAGACTGTGGAATCATCTAACAAGGGGAATTTTGTAGAGCTTGTGAGATATATTGCGCAACAAAATGATCTCAAGAGTCATGTTGTGTTAGAGAAGGCTCCAAAAAATAATTAAACGATGTCTCCAAAAGTTCAAAAATATATAGTACATTGCTTTACATAGGAAGTTATTAAATCTATTATACAAGAAGTTTATCATGATGTATTTTTCTTGTTGGTCGATGAGTTAGCAGATAAATCTGACGAAGAGCAAATGGCAGTGGTTTTTTCGCTTTGTTGATAAAAAAGAATACTCAAAGAAAGCTTTATCGGTCTAATTCATGTTAAGGAAACTTCTTCTGCAACTCTTAAATGTGTTGTGGATTCATTTTTTGCTAAACATGGATTGAGTATAAAAAAAGTTAAGAAGACGGGGTTATGATGGTGCAAGTAATATGAAGGGTGAATTCAATGGGTTGAGATCTTAGATTTCGAGAGAAAATGATTATGCATATTATATACATTGTTGTGTTCATCAACTGGTTGTCGTGGCAGTTTCTAAAACTTATTTTGAAGTGGGAGATTTTTTTACATGATTTATGTCTTGCTAAATGTTGTTGGAGCCTCTTGTAAGAGAAAAGATATGGTTCAGGAAGACCATCGTAATAGAATAGAAGAAAGAATAAGTCAGGGTGAAATAAAAACAGGAAAATGATTAAATCAAGAGATTTTACTTCAGCGACCTAGTAGTACTTGTTGGGGTTCTCACTACAAAAATTCATTACGCTTGGTTGATTTATTTCCTTCTATTATTAAAGTGTTTGAGTATATCGAAAGTGAAGGGACTGATAGTATTAAAAGACGTCAAGCTTATGGTCTTCTCAAATATTTTCACACATTTGAATTTGTGTAGTGCTTGCAATTGATGTTGCTTATTCTTGGGCTTACAAATAATTTATCAATAGCTTTACAAAGGAAAGATCATGATATTTTGAATGCTATGTCTCTAGTAAAATCCACTAAACAACAATTATGCAAGCTCGGGGATAATGGTTGGGACTCTCTGGTAAACAAATTTTCTTTTTCTTTTTTGTGAGAAACATATCAACATGGAGGAATTATTTATTGATACAAAGAAGCCAAGAACAAGAAGCAACATCACAAACTTGCATAATTATGGGGTGGAGTGTTTTTACACTATACTGGATATGCAAATTCAAGATTTTAATGATCTCTTTGATGAGGTAAACACTGAATTACTTGGTTGTACTGCGTCTATGAGCCCTATTGATTAATTCCACGAGTTTGACAAATAAAAAATTATGAGATTGTCTGAGTTTTAATTATCCATAAGATTTTAGTTCCATGGAGCGCATATCTCTTGAGTACGAACTTGATGTTTACATCGACAATATCAGAGTTGATGAAAGGTTTGCTAAATTAAAGAATCTTGGAGATCTCACTCGTGTGATGGTAGAGACAAGAAAACATCTTTCATATCCTCAACTCTATTGGCTTTTGAAGCCAGTGTTGAGGAAAAAGGGTCAATTCATACCCAAATAATTTGTATCGTGCTTTTTTATACATGAACTTTAGGTCAGTGCCTAAACCTTCTTAAACTCTAATTTTTAGATTATTTCGATCATAAACATTATTAACAGCGCTAAAATTTGTGTAACGTTTAACACCGTTTAATATACCGTTAACTTATAGTAAAAAGTGTCAATGCATACCTCAACTATACATGAGGTGCCGTTTTATACACCGTTTTTTTTTTTTTTTTGGTAATGTGACAATAATGTTTCATTTATAGAAAATATTTTTATATTAATAGAATGTGTATTTGATTTTAGTTTGAATGGTAATCTAATAATATGAAAAATGTGATTATGCTTTTGCAATTAAATTTACAGAATAACTGAAATTATGAAAGAATTTCAAAAAAGGATTAAAAAGATGATTAATTGGCAAATGTTTTTCTTTTTATATAACAAATTATACATTTAGATATATTCTTCATATTTAAATGGTCTTGTACAAGTTAGTATTGCATCTCTTATATTTGTTAAAAAAATATATATTGATTATATAATACTCCATCTGTCCAATTATATACGATGTTTTAGCATAAAAAATTGTTTTATTTATTACATTTTTTCAATTTTCAATGTAAATTTTTTTGCGGGAAAATATATTTTTGTTTTTTGTTGGAAAACGCGTATTTGCGTTTTATGCGGGAAAACGCATTTTCACATTTTTGGCGAGAAAACATCGTTCCGTTTTTTGTGGAAAAATGCGTTTCTGCATTTTTTGCGAGAAAACGCGTTTCTGCATTTTTTTGCGAGAAAACGCGTTTCTGCATTTTTTTGCGAGAAAACGCGTTTCTGCATTTTTTGCGAGAAAACGCGTTTCCACATTTTTTTGGGTTTTTCCGATACAAAATGGGTATAATAAACTTCTCAAAACCAAACTCGAATATTTTCAAATCGAACCGATCTTATTTAGATTAAATATCCGAACGGTTTTTATATTTCCTAACCGAAAAAAACCAAAAACTGTTTAAATTAAACCAAAATCTAAATGTCCAGAACTAGTCGCAGCGACAGCCAAACGAACAACAGAAGGTGTCGCTGTCGCACCGACTGCAAAACGAACAACATAAGGAGTCGCTGATCGCTTCGCTATCGCTGATCGTTGTCGCTGTCGCTAGTGACAGGTAAAAGAACATGGCCGATATATTATTACTCATTGACCAAATCTTAAAGATAAATTGAATTAAAATCAATTATAGAGATATTTTAATAATTTTTTCATACTAAACTAGAATTCTCTTTACAAAAAGACATGAATGATATTAACAGACACAATATATAGTCAGTAATCACGATACAGATTCGGTCAAAGTATGAATTGAGCAACAATCTTGTTATTTTTCAATAACTAGTGAAATAGTACATTTGCGTTTTCATCTCCAATATCGTGAAAAGATATGATCTTTTTGTATTTTAATGGTTATTTGCGGTGTTTGCATATCAAATAATAAAACACTTAAGTTATATTTAACTTATTATTCATAAAATCGTTATTAATTACAATTAATTTTTGGAACGTCTTTAGTTTAATGGTAATGTCCCTACTGCGTGTTTTATGGGAGCTATGTTGAATTTTCTCTATGAAAATTTTATTTGTAATGTAATGTTGAGAAACTAATTCAAATAATCATAAAATTATAATCTATTTTATGGATGGTAATAAAAACTATATAAGTTTAAATTTTAGAAAAGAAATTTAAAATAAAATAAAATTTTCATAAAAGTAATTAAAATATAATATATAGTTCATGTATAAAACGGCACAACATGTATAGTTGGGGTATGACTGACGTTTTTTTCTTACCAGTTAACGGTATGTTAAACGGTGTTAAACGTGATATGGATTTTAGTACTGTTAATAATGTTTATGATCAAAATAATCATAAAAGAAGAGTTTAGAAAGGTTTAAGCACTGGCATAAAATTCATGTATAAAAAAAGCACGATACAAATTGTTTAGGTATGAATTAACCCTTTTCTACAAGTTTTGACTTTACGTGTAGTCATTGCTACACTCAAGAGATGTTTTCAATGAACATTGTGAAGACTACATGAGCGATGAACATTGTGAAGACTGCACGAGCGATTAATTTCTAAACGACTGTTTGGTTTGTCTTACATAAAAATAACATTTTCATAATGTGACAAATGATGTGGTGATGAAAAGATTTCAAGAAATGAAAGATCGTAGAATAACTTTGTAGAACTTTTTTAATGTTTTAACTTTTTGATTTGGTTGTAAACTTTGTAATTATCAAATTATAAAATTAAATTATTTATAAATAATATTTAAAAAATTTGTACCCCAAATTAATTAAAGTTCTGGATCACCCCTGATAACATCAAAAATTTTAGAAAGATTTTAACTAAGATTTCAAGATTGTATAGCCTTTTTAAAATAAAGAAAAAATAGAGACTACGAAACTCTCTAGTCACAAAATAGGAGAGTAAAGTAAAAGCAAACCCTATTATCAAAGATTTTTCTTTTTGTTATTGAACATGTATATCAAATTAGAGGGCTGAGTTGGTTTGTTTATCTATAAGTTTAAATCGAATGAATATAGTGTATTTAGACGTTGGTTTGCTAGTCTATAATTTCACTACATATCCCCAAGTAGGATATGTGAAACCGTGAAAAAGATGTTCGTTAACCACCACACTGTCATGAAAAAATAAAATAAAAAGTCAATAATCTTATATTAATGAATATAGTGTATTTACAATTTATTAAACTATATAGTCATTGTGATAATATAAAAATGAGAAATAAAATCCGCCAAATATAGCAATTCCTCTAAGTTAGGGTGTGTTGTTGTCATTCCTCGTCTAAAATTATTGTTCCACAGAATGAGACACAATTAGTTATGTGAATCAGTCACTATAAAGACCATCTTCAATAGTTTTTTGTTTTTTTTTTTAACGTCTGTTTATTAATTAGAAATGTCGTTGTTTACAAACGGTTGCAAATGAAAAGGGCATACATTAAATATTGTACATTCTGAAAGTTCATGTAACGCCTTTTTGGCTAAGAAGTCTGCACATTTATTCGCCTCCTTTGAACGATAGTTCACTCGTATATCTGCAAACCGCCCCGCCCAACATTGATAGTCGCACAAATAATGAAACAGTCGAGTGTGTGTATTGCGATTTTGCAAAAGTTCTATAATATACTGATTATCACCTTCAAAGATCACTCTTTGATAGCCCAAAGTATGCACACACGGAATTGCCCAAAGTAGAGCATCGAGTTCGGCCTCCTCAATAGTATGTCGATCAGCGTACCGTTTACATCCTCCATGAAGAAATGAACCATTTGAATCACGTAAAACCCAATCCAGCCCAGATGTTGATTGACCCGACCGATGAGCTGTGTCAAAATTGCATTTAACCCAACTACATGGCGGTGGGTACCATCGTATGGTTGAATTTGATTGGATAATAAGGTTTTGACGTTGTCCAGGATTGGGTGTAGAAACATATACCCATTCATTGGCAGCCGTAGTTGCACGATTACACAATTCAGGAATACTAAGGGATTGATGGTTATAGACCAAGGTGTTCCTCGCTTTCCATATATGCCACAATAGTAGAATTGGTTTTATTCTTAACTCAGCTGGTATATGGTTGGCTAGAGCTAACTTTAGGATGTTCTTGAGTTTTATCGAAAACAAAACCCCTGGATCATGTATTCTGGCATGTTCAGGCCTGTGTATCGCCAAATGCCATAGGCAAATGGGCATGTAAAGAACAAATGGTCATTCGTCTCTTCATGGGTACAACACATGGGACAGTAGGGCGAGCTAATGACGTGTCTATTTGTCAGGTTGTAGAATGTAGAAAGGGCATTGGACGCAGTTCGCCACAGAGAGTGCTTCAACTTTGGCATTATGGGGATTTTCCAAATATTTTCCGCCAGATCCGCGTCACCAAAGAGCAGTGGTACCTCACGTATCTGAGTCTCTGTTTCCAACGCTAATCGATAGGCAGATCGGACCGTAAATTTTCCGTGATGTGTGTAATGCCAAATATACCGATCTGGTGATTCCTTCATTGGAATGTTCATGCGACGGATGATATCATGATCGCTATGATCAATGTGTGCCATCAATGCCGAATCATTCCAAGATTTTGAATCACGAGAAAGCAGGGACGTAACTGGTAAAGAACGTGATGCTGGCCCGTAACCATCGCAGGTCTAGGTGGTGTCGTTGGCAACCACGGTTCATACCCAATTTGAATTGATTTGCCATCTCCAAGATCTGCTCGTAGACCATGTTTAAGAAGTTCTTTTCCATGACAAATGGATCGCCATGCATAAGAGCATCGAAGCCGTCGCGCACTATTTAGAAAACAACCATCCTTAAAATATTGAGCTCGATATAGTCTAGCCATTAAAGATGTTGGCTGTGTTAGGATTCGCCAAGCTTGACTTGCCAATAACGCCTGATTGAAACGACATAAGTCACGGAAATTAAGGCCCCCCAATCGTTTCGGCATTTGTAAATGTTGCCAGGATAACCATGACATTGATTGTTGATTTGAGGTATTTCCCCACCAGAATTTTGACATTGACCTTTCAATGTCCTTACATAAGGTGTTGGGTAGTTGAAAACATTGCATGGCATAAACGGGCATAGCCATCGTCACACTCTTCAGTAGTACCTCCTTTCCTGCTGGGTTTAAGTAACGACATTGTCAACCAGAAAGTCTTCGTTGTATTCTATCCATGATGTAGGCAAATGGTTCACGTTTTTTCCGACCATCTTCAATAGTTAAAACCCAACAATAATATTTTAAAATAAAATAATAATTGTTTTTAATTTTAATTTTATATTTTAATTATTTTTTGATAAAAAGTTTGTTTGAATCAATAGATATATTATATGTGTAAAAAACTTGTTTAGAAGTGTATCTAAAATTTCTTAAACTAAAACCGATTCTAATGTCTCTTTTTTTTTCTAATATTTATTAGTATTATATTGCTAAAAAACTCTTTAAAATTTATTGTTGGAGATGCTCTAAACTTCTTGTTGCTCGATAACATGTTCTGCATCGAACCTTACGATACATTATATGTGAATGTATTTTAATTAATTGAAAAACAAAAGATAGTCATCGACGACAATAATAATAATAATAATAATTAACAATAAGATACATGATGAACATTTACACAAACATTCTTTTGAAATTCAAGCCACAATAAACTCCACAAGTTTCTCCAAGAATTTCAAAGCTTTATCACTATTAGGTTTCTGGAGATGAAAGACATGTCCTTCTTCTTCTTCCTCAATCACCTCCACCGCTCCTTCCCACGCACTCTTCTCCAGCTTCGCCGCGTAAGCCAACCCTTGCCGCACAAACACATCTTTTCCGGCCACCGCGACCAAAACCTTCTCGCATCCCATTCCGGAGAAATCCGACCCGGATCCAACGACGTTAAAAAGCGGATCATCCGTTCCGTTCAAGCTATTTGGACTGGCGATTTTCTCCCAAACTTGTGCGATTCCACTTCTGATTCCTATGTCTTGCACATCGTACTCGTCCACCGGATCCGTTCCCCAGAAGGCTGGATGCACGATCGCTATCCCTTTCATTCTAGGATTGAGCTTCTCCTTTCCGGCTCTCATCGCCATGTGATGCGACAGGTTGGCGCCGGCGCTATCTCCGGCGAGAAAAACTCTGTGGAAATCTGCGTATTTGTTTATCCAATCTTCAGGACCAGATCCATCGGAATGGGAGAAGATCCACTCAATGGCGGCCCATGAATCCTCGTACGCCGCCGGAATCGGATCCTCCGGCGCACGGCGGTACTGAATGGAAACGGCCAGGCAGTTAGCGGATTTGACGACGTCCATGAGGTAATTGTGATAAATCGTGGAGAAAGGAGACTCGATGATCCATGCTCCGCCGTGGATGTATATAAGCAGAGGAAGTTTGTTACCGGAGACAAGTTGTGGGAGGAAGAGACGGACGGTGAGGTTATGCTCCGGGGAGTATACGACGTCCTTGGAAACAACGTCGTTTGCTGGATCTAGCGAACACGGGATGATTTCGGTGCCGGAAAGACGCTCGACGCGACCGTCTTTGTAAATCCGGCAGAAAGGAAGAAGCTCCGAGGCAATTTCAGATTCCATTGGATGTTTGAAGAATTGAATAAAATGATTAAAGTTAGTCACTCTTAACTCTATATATATATATATAATTATATATATATATATATAATGTTTATTCTTTGAATAAGACACGCAGCATTAATACTGGACACGTTTCTTTCTTTTTTTGTTTGTTGTAATTTAAAGCAAATATGGCAGATATTGGACAATAAATACTCTCAACGGACCAAATCTTTCATGATTTCATCTCTAGTGATTTTTTATTTTTTATAATTATTAAAAAACAAAATAAGAAAGGATCTGTCTCTTTTTTTTGTAGGTAATACAAGTCAAAAAGTAACAACTAATTCTCAAAACAAATTGATTGCCTACCTTAGTTATCCTCCACTCAATCTCTTAGAGACACATGTCCTTATTACTGTCAATTTGTTGAAAAAAATAACTTTGAAATAAAGTGCCATAATCTATAAAAATTTAATAAATTTACAATAGATTATTTATTTTTGATACGAAATAATCACAACAAACCTCCATAAAATAATTTATATTTCAATATTTATTATATAGTTTAAATATTCAACTATTCCATAAATAAATTAATATTTTACTAACAATTACATACTTATCATTTTTCAAGTATTAAGTAAAAATTATTTTTCATTATAAGAAATTATATCTTCTTTTTACAATAAAAACATCTCAATCCTTTTTAAAATATACTTTTATTAAAATATGAAAAATAATATTGTACCAAAAAATAATTGTTTCAAATAATGACTTGGTCAAACTTTCATCTTTTTGTTTGGTTCGCTGAAGTCTTGCTCGTCATTTATATTCCTTGCGAACTATCTGCTCGCACTCTTGAGCTTGTTCTGATCTATTTTCCTTAACCAGATAGATCGTTGTAAGTCTAATTAAATTATATAATACAAAAGGCATCATACAAAAGGCTGAAGATACGTCAGAGATCATGTCAAAAGCTTAATATCATACAAGATGCAGAATATATATGGACCAAATGTCAGAACTTTGGTGCTTCATATATAGTTGAAGATGGAAATCTTATGTATAAAAAACGATTGCAACAACATATAAATAGCTTGAATTGGTTTAATAGAGTATTATGTTCTACAAATAATGGCAAAAGATTCAGAAGACTAGGAGAATCATTGAGTTCATTGGATCGAGAAGCTTACTAGAGATGCATTAGAGAAGTGTCGTTAATTCAGAAAGGGAGAAACTGAAAGTGTAGATTCTAGAATCAACGAACTGGCGAAATCAAAAATCTGATGGAATCAAAGGGTTGACGAGATCTATGTGCTTATTAAAACAATGAGTTGAATCAACATCAGGGTGCGGATGCTGCTGTGACATGATGATTTAATATCTCAGAGTTGGTAAAATCTTATAAGAATTGAAATTAAAATATTTGATGTGATATCTTGAAGATGCTCTGGAACAGAATATCCAATATCTGAGATTTTATAACAGAAGAGAGAAGGGGAAGAAAAAAAAGGGGGAAGGAGAGAAGAAGAAAGGGGAAAGAAGATATTTTTCCCCAAAAGAAAAAAAAAATATATATATATATATATAAAAGAGAAGTATGAAAAGGGAAAACAAAATTTTGGATTAAGAATGAATGATTTCTAAAGTTTCTCCCTAAAACTTGTTGGAA
>OVBE01000868.1:0-42779 GCA_900406425.1 Iberis pinnata
ATATATATTATCAGCATATTTAAAAATTAAAATGTTGAAAAGTGCAGTTTATGTCTTTTTTTTATACGTATAACTTTGAGCTACACCATGTAGAGTGTATTTGGCACCCAATTATACAAACAAAATAGATGTAGCTATGACAAAATCTTACATAGATAAAGTAATGAATCGATGATGTTACGCCTCCCTGTTTCACAGCCTATGAGTAAAAGTCTTCCAAAGAAACTGTCATATTAAAGGTTTAATATCAACTCTTCATGACATCAGTCAGAAACATTGATCTCTTTATTATACGTAATGCACAACTCAACTGCACATTTATATACTCTTATCAAATCATTATAAATATCATTTTCACAATAGTCTATAAATACTTATCGAAATCCCAAAAACATTAAAACTTTTACAATCCATTTTTTTTGTTCGTTCATTTTTTTTTTTGGATAAATCGTTTATATTTCCCTCACTCAATATTTTTTGTCATAAAAGATGTACGTAGTTTCATTAACCAAAAAAAAAAAGTTGTATTCTCCATAGATTTTTTAACAATAAAAGTAAAATTATTTCAAAGATATTAGACGATACTTGCGCATGCGTGGATTTATATATACATATTTTGTTAGTTTGTAACGATGAAGATACACAAAGATTCAATTCACTCACTCAATACTATCTTTTTGTGTAATTAGTTTATAGACACACTCCTCTATGGCTATAAAAGGTTATGACATTGAAAAATACTGCCTCCATTTCATTTTATTAGTTGTTTTGAAGGGTTTATGTTGTTTTATAATATAAATTGTTTTCAAAACTCAAAACAAAAAATAAAAAATTTTACTTAACAAGTTAAAATAAATTATGTTTTTCATTTTTCTTTAATCCAATATAATTATTTCTCTAATTAAATGTAAAAGCAAAAAAGTGAAAAATAAAAAATTATAGAAAAACAAAAAAAATATCTTAATATGCGTACTTTTAAACATAACAACTAATAAAATAAAACGGAGCAAGTATAATTCAAATGGATTATATAATAAACACAGTATTAGCGTATATTAAAATAACCTAAAAAAAACTTTTACAACCTCTCAGTAGCTATTTTCTCCTCTCTTCTATATGTTTTCCATTCAAATTATATTATCCATATATCTTCTCACCGCTGAAATAGTTAACATCAATAAATCTTTCTTCTTATTGTGAACATGTTTAATATCACAAAGTTAAACTCCTATTACATGATTTGGAGTCTTCAAGTCCAAATATTTTTGAATGGATAGGACCTTGCAAGCTTATTTAATGGTTATCACGCTCCGCCTTTCACAACCATCTCAGTCAATGATGTCACTGCCCCAAATCCAGCCTTTGTCATGTGAAAACGCCAAGATAAACTAATCTACAGTGGTTTCTTTGGTGTGATATCAATATTCAATCAACTACTAGTCTCTGCCTCATAAATGTCTATTGATATTTGAAAAACATTGGCAGCAACTTATGTCAAGCCAAGTTGTTGCCATATTAAACAGCTAGCTCAAGTATCAGTTGTAACAATACACAAAAGGAATAAGCACCATTGACAAATATATATATGAAGCCTTAAAACTAAGTTTGATCAGTTAGCCTTACTCGGAAAGGCCATTGAGCACGAAGATCAAATCAAATATATACATGAAGGATTTTTTTAAGAGTATAAATCTGGTGTATATCATATTGAGGGACGTGATACACTTCCCTCTCTCTCTCAATGAAGTCCATGCAAAAATTTTGAATCAAGAAGCAAAGATTCTTGCGTCTGCACCAGCAATGTCCATATCATTGCCAATGTTGTTACTGGCCATGATAAAAATCATTAGGCTCATCATCAACAGCGCTTGTCACATAACTAAAATCATTATCAATCACAACAAAACAATCAATATAACAATTACAAGCAAGAGAAAAAAAATCCACTCACAAGTATCAAAGAGACTGTTAGCTCAACAGCGTCTACGGACACATAATGACCTCATATTCAACAAATTCAATCTAAGATGAGCTAACAACTTCAATATACTCATCGCAACCTCGTTTAAATATGGCCCTCATAACACAACAACTTCCCATCAATTGGTTGAAGAATAGTGACGCTGCTCACCACATCGTCAATGATCTCAATTATAACCTTGCCCTGCATCAATATGGTTCTAATTGGTGATGGCTCAAGTCTTTCTATCACACACGCTAGTTCATTTTCTCTTCCATCTCCTACTTATACCTTTAATCTCACCAATGTTTTTTGTGTTCCCAATATTCATAGGAATCTTATACTTGTATACCGTTTATGAAATGCTAATAAAAGTGCTTGTTGAATTTTTTTTGGGTTGACGAATTTTCCCCCTTCTACTATCGCTATTCCTCGTTTTTCTACCCGAACTTTTGACTTCTCTAATTTACATTAAAAAAATCTCTTTAATATGCCCCACGGACAAAAAAATTCATTACTTTTCCACAATGAACAGTAAATCATGTTTGTCATAGTTAACTGGAAATTCTGTTTTCTTTGATTTAATTTGTGATTAACCCGAATTTTTTGTTAAACCCGATTTATGATCCAATTTTGTATTCAAGAACCGAATTTGTGTCAAACCCCCACATTTCATCACACTTAGAACCTTAATTTCACGTTTTCCCCTAATTCCTAACCCGGAATTTTTTTGAGGGAAAGCGTGAAATTAGGGTTCTAAGTGTGATGAAATTTAGGTTTTTGACACAAATTCGGGTCAAAAAATACAAAATCGTATCATAAACTGGGTTTGACAAAAATATGAGTTAACCACAAACGAAATTATAGAAAATACAATATTTGGTTAGCTAGGACAAACACGGTTTGTTGCTCATTGTGGAAAAGTAATGAATTTTTATAGTTCGTGAGACATATTATAGAGAAAAAAATATTCTGCTATAAAATAGAGAGGTCAAAAGTTCGGGTAGAAAAACGAGGAATAGTGATAGTAGAGGGAGGTTGGAAATTCGTCGACCCATTTTTTCTCACAACTTGGTGAAGGATCTTAGCTCGGGATCATGTTACTTCGAGAAAAAACTAAAGAAGAAATGTACGGGTGGTCGGCATCTCTAGCTGCCCTTAAATCCCTTTTTGCATTTTCTACTTTGAAATTGTCACTCAATGATTGACATTCCCGTCTAGGCCATCTTTCTACCAAAATTTTAAACACCACTCACTCTAATTTTAACATATCATTTCTCTTTACAATTTGAACAAAAATTTAAATAAAATATTACTTATGTGGATGATGAATAATCTCAAATTTTTTTAATAGGATATAATAATTTGCAGAATAATGCATAATTGATTAACAATAAAAGATTTTGCGTAGTGATTAAAAAAAATTTACATCTTTTTGAATCATTCTCACAAAGAATTACAACTTATACAATCAAATATTCTTTTGTTCATATGTGTTCATAAATCAACTATTTGTTGTAAAATTTGTAGATCGTTTCTATAATGAAAAATTAAAGACACATAAAAAAATATTTGCAAATTAGTATGTAATTAGTTGGGTTAGTAAAAATGGTTGTAAGAAATTATATGGTTGGACCAATCATAATTCATGAATTTAGTTCAAATTATCAAAAATGTTATCATGTGAAATGAGAGACTGGTGTTCCAAGAGGAGTAAGTACTATAGTAGTTGTCAAATGTGTTATCTTTTTTTGTCATCAAAGCGTACTACACATAAAACGTAACTAAAAAACAAGTGAATGGTCTTTGGTCATCCATGTAGAAAACTCAAAACCAACAAAAGTGAAATAGCGACTACGCTTCGAGCTTCTCTTGCTAGAAAATTTGCATGATCATTTGAAAGGCGCGAACAATGATGGATCTTCACCTCCATGTATCTTCGTCTATAATTGTCAAAATCATGTACCTCTGCATCAAAGGCTGACCATTCAAAGGGGTTTGAAAGCATGGATATTAACTCTTTGGAATCCATGAAGAAATTACCACATTGATAATCCAGCTTAAGCAAGCTCTTCATAGCCCAGGGTGAGCTTAATAGTTCCACATGGAGTGGAGAGATTCCCCGAAAGACACCCCTTGATCCCAATATGAGAGTTTTCCCTGATGAAAAGTTTAAAATCCACACTAACTCATAGATAGGGTCATCATGTTTCCATGAACCATTAACAAAGCATATATTGACGTCGGTAGGAATACCATGAGGGACTAAAGCTTTCATCCCTCCTGTAACAACTGCATGGGGTTTATGTAAGCTATATTGTGCGTAATTCCATTATGATGTCTCCTTGGATGTCAATGTCAGGATATTCGTGGGTCCGAACATTTCTCATTGAATAATTTATCATTTTGTGCTTTCCAATTATACCAGAATATCCATAAATAATTATCTTTGACTACCAGAGCATCGTGATCTGTGCTTCCATAGGAATAGAGGTACTAAACGTTCTCTAGTATGTTAGCTGTCAGAAAAACTCATGATAGAGTGGGAATTAGAGAAAGAGCCCACATTTGAAAAGCCAGAGGGCAAGTAAACAGTACATGATTAATTGTTTCTTCCGTTTCACCAAAGCGTGGGCAATTCCGGTCAACCCTTAATTTTTGCTTTGCAAGTTGAGCATTGACCGCCAGAGCTCCATAAAGAACTTGCCATAAAAAGTGCTTAAGTGCCTACAGATTCCACACATATTCCTTGAGTGTATTAATCGAGGGCAATTGAGACACAAAAAATATATCATCATGCAAGTCAAAAGCAAGCCGCTTATAGCCTGATTTGACCGTTTACAATCCGGACGAAGAAAAATGCCAGCAATAACCATCCTCCTGTTGACTTGATGGGCGAATACTCAAAATCTTAGGTTGATCTCAGAGGTAAATAATTTTCTAAGTAAATGAATCTTCCATGTTGTCCTATCTTTTCATAAGAGAGCCCCTACTCATAAGTCAGATTGAACGGTAGGGGAATCACTATAGCCTGAGTTTGGTTCCTTCCCTGGAATCCAGTTATCCTCCCAAACCTTAGTTTGAAATCCATTACCAATTGTTTGTCGTAAACCTTGTTGAAGGATCGAGCGAACATCCCATACACTTTTCCATCTGTAGGACGACCACGTCAGTTTAAGGGCTTGGAATGGTAGATTATGACGAAAGTAGCATCCTTTTATAATTCTTGCAAAAAGAGAGTCAGGTTTGGCAAACATACGCTATAATTGTTTTGCCAGTAATGCCTGACTAAGAAAATCAAGAGAGCGGAAATCCATTCCACCCATATTCTTTGGTAGACACAATTTGGACCATGCTACCCAATGTATTCCACCTCCCTTAAGTTTGGTGGTCCATAATATCGAGCAATTACACTTGTGAGCTTCTGAATAAGGCACTTAGGCAACCGAAAGCTTGCCATAAGATAAGTTGGTAACGCCTGTGCAACAAATTTGATCATAACCTCCTTCCCACCCTTTGACAAAAACTTTGCCAACCATCCATTGATTCGACTGTTTAAACAATCTCGAACGTAAGCAAAAACTTTGGCCTTGGAACCTTATCGTTGCTCGGGGGTACCCAAATACTTTGTCAGGTTGATACACTGCCTTAAGCTTGGCCGTAGTCGTGTAGAATATTTGAGGTGATCATGACAAGTTCAGAAGAGGAAGAGCCAGAGATAGTTGGAAGGATCACATGTTCTAGAGCAAGTGAGTTGGCTAAGGAAGCTCATGCACTCCAACCTTGCAGAACAAAGAACCCGATAACAATCACTAGATAACTTAGGTAGTGATTCTGTATTATTTTCCTTGATGGAGATTTGGTGGGGGAGTTTCTTGATCAAAGTTTTTAACGAGGCAGAGTCACTACGTCAAGTTATTTATGTGATGTTACAGTGGGAATAATGTGCAAATTCATAATGACTTATACATTAGTATTTTGAGGCGCACCAATTAGGTCCATATGGAAGGGACGCCTCGTTGTTTTAATTCTTTATTAGAAGTCATATAGTTTTCATTCAGATTTCTTGTTGTTTTTTTTGGACAAATACCCTAGTCTCTCCTTTTCTCTTTGCATTGTTCTTTAGAAAGAGAGACTAGAGTCTCCTTTGTTCTTTAGTGAAGAATAACATAGAAAGCATAGTTTTGTTTCATCACTCCTTGATTCATCGCTTTTTGCCTCTGAATCCGATTTTCTTACAAGTTTTTACTTACAAGAAATTCTTCTACAATCATCACACCTTCAATCCATCACCATCGTTACATACACAACCTTCCTTCGAAGTTTGATCAATTGGGATCAATCAAGAGGGTAATGATGATATGATCGTGATCTGTTCTGAAAAAGAAGAACTGGAACCTGAGCTTATACCAGAACCTCAAGGAAGGATCACCCGTTCCAAAGCAAGGGAGCTAGCCAAGAAGAATCATGCTATGATCCATGTAGATCCCGAAGCTTCATTGGAAGTATTCAACATCTTTAAATTCAGCCCATTGAAGAACCAGATAGCTATGAATGAGTAGCTAGTGATGTGGTTTTATACTCTTTTCCTTGGTGGGGATTTTGGTAGGTAGGAGTTTCTCCATTAAGGTTTTTAATGATGCAAACTGCATCACTACGCTAAGCTATTCAGGAGTAGTTACTTGGTCGAGTGTCTTAGACACTTATACAAAAATAAACGATTCGTTGTTTTTGCTTGTATTTTTAAACATTGTGTTATTTTTCTTTAGACTACCTGTTTTTTTTTTTTTGTTCAAACCCTAGGCTTAATTTTCTCCTACTTATGATCAAACGCTTCCGTCATTGTTTATTAATGAATGATTTTAAGAGAAAAGCTTTGTGCAATCGATTTGTTCACTCTTTGAATTGAGAAATTCTTTTAAGATTGAATCTTCCAAGTTCGTCTACCATCCATCGGTTTAAGAAATCCATTGCTTGGCCGAGACGTTTCCCCGTTTCATACCATCCATCATACCACAACAAGCTTTTTCTCATAAATTACGACCCTGGATCGTATCAATATTTCCGATGGAATCACATTATGGGAGATGAGCCTTATAGAAGAAGAGGTTATCATCTGTAAAGAGAAGGTGATACATAGTTGGACAGGAACATGTCATTTTAATATCCATAATGAGTCCTCTCTGCTCAGCCGCATGAAAATTGGCAATGAGCACTTCCGTGCATATAATTAACAGGAACGGGGAGAGAGGGTCGCCTTGACATAGCTCTCGTTCTGGTCTGTTAACCCCTTGGGGTTCATCTTTGATAAGAATCTGATAGGAGACCATCATTACGCACTGCATAATCCAGTTGATCCACCTAGCAGCAAATCCCATCTTGGCCATTATTGCACTAATAAAATGTCATTCCACACGGTCGTATACCTTACTCAAATCAGTCTTAATTGCCATAAAATTGTTCTTACAATATTCTGAAGTATATATAAGGCATGGAAAGCTTCCTGGACCATGAAAATATTATCGAATATAACATGTCCCCCAACGAATGCTGATTGGGTCTCATAAATAATTACAGGTAAGAAAACTCATAAACTCTGAGTTAAGACCTTAGAAAAAACCTTGTAAATGACATAACAAAGACTAACCAGTCAAAAATCCTTCATTTCTTTAGGTCTATCCAATTTTGGAATGAGACAAATGTTAGTCTCACTAAGTTTACTATCCAAAAAACTAGTGGACATGAAATCTTGTACCAATTGCATCACATTACTCTCAACATATGCTAATACCACTGAAAAACAATGCAGTTATACCATCCGGCCCTAATGCTTTTTCAGGCGCCATAGCAAAAATGACAGCTTTAATCTCCCCAGCTAAAATATGTCTAAGTAGCTGAGAGTTAATCTCTACCATGATTACTTGCTAAAGGTCTTGTAGCATTGTATCTAAATAAACCCTCAGGGATTATGTAAACAAACCCTTAAAATAAGATACAACTTCTACCTCTTCTTCTTTCTCCATCCAAGAGCTATCTCCTTTGAATAATCCCGATGTCCGATTTCATGCTCGTCTTTGTTTTGTAGATGCATAGAAAATTGTGTATTCCTATCTCTCATGCAGCCAGGTGACACAGCTTTTCTGCTTCTAAAATATTTTCTCATCCAAAATATGTTATCTTTTCATTAACTCTAATTTAAACCTACCATTTATAGTATGAGTGAAAATTTTACTTTTAATAGAATTTGAGCTACAAAAAACACTAAGATTCAAACGTTAGATGATAAATATATATATATATATTATTAATTATTATAGTCCTAGAATTTAGCAAGAATTTTCTCAATCATAATAAAACTATTTCAAGGAAAGGAATTTCTCTTTCATATTTATAAAAAAAAACTATATTAGAGTTTGTAATTAAAATTAACAATTAGCACATAGGTTGGAAAAATAGTATAACTAATGAGTGACTTTGTCCTGATTATAACTAAATTTCGTTAAAATTGTTATTGAATAAAGCTACAAATATCTTGGTCAAATATAATCTACATAGATTAAGAAACAAAAAAATGATCTAGTTGCTAATAAACAACGTGGGAAAATAAAGAAAAGAAAAATCTTCAACTTTAATTCATTTTCACACTTGATTAAAAAACGAAATTCAAACGTTTGAGCCCGTAAAGTCAACAAATGGCGTGTTGACTTATTTTGATATGATTCTCTTCCATAATATTCTAATTGGTCTCTGACTCTAAACCCATTGACCACTTCAATGGCTTCGCTCTTCTTCCTCCTCCTCACTCGCCACATTCTTTTGAACTTTCTTCTTCTTCCTTTGTCTCTTCTCTCTCCTCCACCATCCAGTCGATTGAAAAATCAATGGCTTTCAATATCTCCCGCCTCGATGCTCAATCCGCCGCCGAGAAAGCTGTATCGGTGATCGGATTAGGTTACGATCTCTGCTCCGATGTTCGTTTCTCCGCTTGTAAATCTTCACCCAACGGTTCGAGGTTGGTCGAAATTGACACGACTCGGAATCGAGACCTGGTTTTCCCAGGTGGAAACGTCGTCAACAACGTCTCGAGCTCGATCAAGTGTGATAAAGGCGAACGTACTCGCTTTCGCTCTGATGTTCTAACTTTTAACCAGGTCTCTTCACTTATCTTTCTCCTTATTTCCTGAATTCGTAATATGGGAAAAACAGTAGTTTGAGTGATTTCGTTGTGTAGATGTCAGAGAAGTTCAATCAGGATATGTCACTTTCGGGGAAGATTCCATCGGGAATGTTCAATAGTATGTTTGATTTGACAAAAGTTTGGCAGAAAGATGCGAGCTCTGTGAAGACGCTAGCTTATGATGGATGGTTCATTAGCTTGTACAGTGTAGAGCTCGTTAGGTCACAACTAACTTTACGTGATGAAGTGAAGCGTGAGGTCCCTTCTTCTTGGGACTCTGCTGCACTTGCTGGGTATGATCACTTTAAGGTTTAGATTGGTTTTTGGTGTTATATGTGTTTATCTTCTTTTGCATTTTGCAGGTTCATTGAAAGATATGGTACTCATATAGTTGTTGGAGTGACTATGGGAGGCAAAGATGTCATTCATATGAAGCAGCTACGTAATTCTACTCATGAGCCTGATCAAGTCCAACAACTGTTGAAGCAATTTGGTGACAAAAGATTTGATTCACTTAAAGATGTCCCTTCTGCTGCTGTTTATTCCGGAAAGCCAAAGGTATTAAGAGTCTTCAGAAGTTTTCGCTCTATCACAATGCAACCTGAAATGTGTAATGGTTCTGCAGGAAGAGAGTCCTCTCCAATTAGGATTTCCTGGACAGTTTAGCACCTCGGTTGGTCATCCTGTTATCGTGCTCTCCAAGAACGAGGTCCGCTTCTTCTTACCACTATTCAAGTGAATCACATGTGTTCTTTTTAGCAACATGTACTTTTCTTTCCTTCTGCAGGATATGGTGAGCATTTGTATCAGAAGAGGAGGTATTGATATGGGACAAAGCCATGATCGGTGGCTCTCAACGATTTCACAGTCGCCAAACGCCATATCGATGTGCTTCGTTCCTATAACTTCACTCTTGAGCGGTCTCCCAGGAACAGGATTTCTAAGTCATGCAGTGAACTTATACCTTCGATGTGAGCGTTCTGTTTTTTGTTTTTTTTACTTCTGTATATTAGTTACTCACTGGTTCATCCTGGTAACAATGTTGTAGATAAGCCACCGATAGAGGAGTTGCATCAATTCCTTGAGTTTCAACTTCCACGCCAATGGGCTCCAGTGTACGGAGATCTCCCTCTTGTGCTACGCCGCACTAAACAAAGTTCTCCATCCCTTCAGTTCTCTTTGATGGGTCCAAAACTATTCGTCAACACATCGAAGGTACACATGTTCTTCACATTGCTGTAGAAAATAAATCGTGCTCGATTTTGAACTTTCAGTTCTCAAAAACTGTTCTATAGGCTGATTCAGGTGAGCGGCCAGTAACCGGATTACGCTTATTCCTGGAAGGGAAGAAAGGAGATCATCTAGCAATCCATTTGCAGCACCTCTCTACGTGTCCACCAAGTCTCCACCTCTCACACGATGATACCTATGAACCCATTGATGAACCATCTGAAAAAGGATATTATGAAGCTGTGAAATGGGGAATCTTCTCACACGTTTGCACCTTCCCAGTTCAGTACAACGGAGCACGGTCTGAAGAAGCGGCCTCCATTGTAACCAAAGCCTGGTTAGAGGTCAAAGGAATAGGGATGAGGAAAGTTCTCTTCTTGAGGCTCAGTTTCTCACTCGTTGCATCAGCTGTTACACGTAAATCATGCTGGGATAATCTCTCAGCAAACTCACGCAAATCGGGTGTTTTCTCGATGATTAGTACCAGACTAAGCGCGGGTTTAAGTCCAACCCTGGCAACAACGAAGCCACAGTCTAAGATTGATTTAAACTCTGCAGTCTATCCGCGAGGGCCATCACCACCAATAAAACCAAAGCTGCTGAGTCTTGTGGACATGAAGGAGGTGGTTAGAGGTCCAGAGGAACCACCTGGATATTGGGTTGTTACTGGGGCTAAGCTTTGTGTTGAGGCAGGCAAGATCTCAATTAAAGCTAAATATTCTCTGCTCACTGTTGTGTCGGAAGATTCGCTAGTATGAGAGATTCTAACAGTTCCAGGGACAGGGAGGGGCGTCACCAGTAGTGTGTGCTGAATTTTTGCAGGTTTCAGTTTCTGATTAGTTTTCTAAGATGATCTTACAGGTATTTTGTGTTGTGAACAAAAATTCTTATATATTGATGTAAATGTTCTATTGTATATTGATATTGTTTTATTCACCATTTACATATATAGTTAATATTGGTTTGTTTTGAGCCGAACATATTTTGATGATATCTAGTATGTTTATATGTTTCTATTTTTGGCTTGGAATAATAAATAAGACCATTTTCCATTAGCTGAAAGTAATAAACCAAACAAAGTTTCAGTAATTGCAAAGAAAATGAGAACCTGGCATGCATTTGAAAATGAGTGGAACAAAAACCAAATATTGTGTTAAAATATACATGGCTGCTCATTTATACTATAAAAGAACTTCAATCTTCTTTTTTATGGGAAATAGTTTGTTATGGATAACTCTGTGTGAGAAACACGGTTCGATGTGGTCTGGATAGGACAACTAGTTCCATATTTTACTTTTTCTATGTAGAATATATGCGGTTGATGGGGTCCCACCAAAGATTGATACTATTTCATGCCTCTTGGAAAAATAGTCGTCAGGAAAGGTTGGCAATGGGGGACCTAGTCCAACCAGTGTTCATAGGAAAATACATAAAGAGTTGTCTAAGATAAATTTCCGATGAAAAAGATTTGAAGATGCTAATTATGGTTTTCAGATTGAGCGCTTGGAAAACTTACTAGATTATCTAGAGATTTTGATTCCCTGCAAGATATTACCAAACTGATTGAGCAAATATGGTTAGCTCTATAAAGAAAGATGTTATATGTAAACAAAAGGTAAAGCTTTGTGGTTGAGAGAAGTTGATCGAAATACACAATTCTCCATGCTTCTACAAAAAAATGGCGAGCACGTAATCGAATTACGAGTCTCATGAATCAGTCAGGCGATTGGATTGAGAAAGAGGAAGTTATTGACACTGCGGTTAACCACTATGTAAATATTTTTTTTTCAGGCTACGCAAATTGAGGATCTACAAGTTTACATGGTGCCACTTCGACGGACTACGACGACTACGATGAATGTTGCTTTAACAAGACAAGTATCAAAACTGGATATTTGGGAGGCACTGCTTGAAATTCACCTGGTATAGGCCTCAGGACCGAATGAAACGACTACCATATTCTATAAAAGATTTTGGCACACTATATGCACTAATGTGGTGGCGATGGTCAGGGATTTCAT
The DNA here is from genome assembly GCA_900406425.1 of Iberis pinnata. Classification (NCBI taxonomy): domain Eukaryota; kingdom Viridiplantae; phylum Streptophyta; class Magnoliopsida; order Brassicales; family Brassicaceae; genus Iberis; species Iberis pinnata. Next base: position 12,389 of record OVBE01000868.1, read on the forward strand.
GGAGATGGGTATCTTGGATCCTCGTCTAAATGAGACTTATATCTGTCTTATACTTAAAACTAAACGTCCAAGGGAAATGAAGGAATTTAGACCCATCAGTATATATAATGTTTGGTACAAGATTATTTATAAGGTTCTCTGTTTGAGAATTAGACGCATAATCTCATTTTAAATGTCAGAGACCTAGTCAGTTTTTGTGGCAGACCGAGTGATCTCAGATAATATAATCCTAAATGAGGAAGCTTTCCACGCTTTGAATACGAAGGAAATGTGTATGAGTGGATTCATGTCGATTAAGACTAACATGAATAAGGCCTACAATATAATTGAATGAGGTTTTTCAAGGCGGTTCAACATAAGATGGGCTTCTCAGAGCGGTGGGTATCATGGGTTATGGCATGTGTAAATTCTGTCTCCTACATGATTATAATCGATGGGATCCCAAAAGGGGTATTAAACCATTTTGGGGTCTTCGGTAATGAGATCAACTTTCCTTTACTTTTTCATATTATGCATTGAGGTTCTAATAGCATCGCTTGCACAAAGAGATGATATCTCAAAGATTCTCGATTTCTATGAACAAGCTTCGGGTCAATGTATAAATTTTGAAAAATTCATGTTCACTTTCGGGAAAAAGGTTCCCGATAGAAGATTGTTTCTTACTACAAAGAAGGATGAACATGTTAAGATACGGTGGATCAGGGACCTATTTAGGTATCCGCAAACAATTACAGGGCTCTAAAACGGTTGATTCTTGTTTATGTGAGAAGCCGGTTGAATTCATGTATCAATGGTTGATCCTACAAATTATTGTCTACATGAGGATATGATGTGATGATTATATTTATATCGCAAGCACTTCCAACTTATGTCATGTTGTCTTGCTTTCTCTTAATGAAAGCCTTACTCTAGAAGCTCACAAGTGCCATTGCATATTTCTATTGTAGTTAAAGTTCAAGCTTTGGGTGTATCTATTGGGTTGCATGGCCTGGCATGTTCTTACCTAAGAATTATGGAGGTATAAGATTTAAGGATCAAGATAAATTTAATCAAGACCTTTTAGAAAAATAACGTTGGAAACTATATTAATAACTGGATTCCCTGCTAGCAAGGGTTATTGAAGTAGATATTTTAGAGGAATTTGTCGTTCCAGGCTGCTAAGCCTAACTGATCATCCTATGCCTGGAGAAGTATTTGGGAGATAACTCATTTACTCGAAAAGGGAGTGCGTCGAATGGTAGGGTTAGATCAACAAATAAAAGTCTGGTTGGATAACTGGATTTCGGGCGGTGCTCCATCAAAGGTCAAATGTAAAGGCTCCATCTGAAATTTTTACATGAGAGTCCTTGAGTTATTGCATCCCAACACAAACCTCTAGAATAGAACTTTACTTAGACATTTGTTTCCACCCAATGACATCTCCAACATTTTAAGTATTATGCCATCTCAGTGTATTGTTGATGGATATTTTTGGCATTAGTCTAAATCAAGCAGATGTACAGTCAAGTCAGGATATGATTACTCATGACCCATTGTAATGCAGACACTCTATTCACGATTCATACACCTTCGATTAATTCATTAAAGGAAATGACATTAACAGTTAATATAGCACCAAAACTAAAGCACTTAATTTGGCAGATGTTGTCAGGTGTTGTAGAATTCTATGATCGTTTGGCTACTCAGAGACTATGGATGGATCAACATTGCCCAGGGTGTGGTGCGCTGGAGGAATCGATAAACCATGTCTTTTTCACATGCCCACCAGCTTTACAATGTTGGGCACTTGCGAATATCCTTTTGTCTACCGTGGTTTTCAACTCCTAGTCTATCATAAAATATGGATTATTTATTAGTGCTCATGTCTACGGATTTATAGTTTGGAGTTAATCACACTTTTCTCCTCACTAATGTGGTACATATAGAAGCGCGAAATGCTATGAATTTCAATGAAAAACAACAATCGCCAATGGATAAAGATAACTTTTTCACGATGGAATCAAAGAAATTTTTTATAGCAAATGAAGCCATTGAAGAGCGATAATCGACAGGTTTTCACTTGTTTGGAAACTTATCCTAAGGAAATTTCTACTACATTGTTTTTTTGCTACATAGATGAATTTTGGAAACGAGACATCCTAGTAAGTGACATAGGCTGGGTTTGACAACTATAAGATGGTAGTATAGACATTATGGGTATAAAAGGCTTTTACTGATGTCTAGGCCTTTACACGTAAAACTTCATAGTCTCTTATGGACGATATCGATGCTAAAAGAACAAATGAGATATTGTTCCTTTTTCATTATTGACTCGATGGAGTTGACCCAGGTGGTGTCTAAGTCATCAGATTATCCTGCGTTCCAAGTAGAATTGGAAAGACTAGCAATCCTAAAAGATCATTACCCAGACTTTCAGCTACAAAAATCAAGGATAAAAAATTCTTAAGTCAAATTTCTTAACTAAAAATGCGTGTGATAAAATTCTTTTTCCTATTTTGTTGATATTTCTTTACAATGTACATACATAAGATGTTCTTACATAATCAATAAAAGTACATTTTTGTGAAAAAAGAACTTCGATCTTAGAAATTTTTATTTACAGTTGATATCTTCTAAATGGTATTTCAATAGGGAAAAAATGATATTTATATTTCCACGTGTACGTCTCTTTCATTACTAACTTATAGAAATCAAAGAATCACAATTTTACACTTTTCTTAATTTTTAATCTCAAAACTACAATAAATCAGTCTAATAACACATCTTATATTGAATATATAAATACTATATCCACATATAATGGTTAGGCTCAAAATATAATATAAATAGAGACAGCGAAAAATGGCAATTATAAACGTAGTTGTTTCTTCTATATTATTACACCTTATATTGCATGTATCACTTTACAATTTTCCCACACAATAAATGAAAAGCTATTAGATGTTTTATTTTCCCAAAATTACTACACTACGTGTTGCATAATAAAAGTGAGTTCCCCCTCCCCCCCCCCCCCCCNCATGAACATATAAATACATAGTTTCAAGTTTGCTCTCTTCTCTCTAATATCCTCGCCGCTGTTAAGACTTTTTTTAGCTTCAACGTTTGGGATATTAGGTTAGGTCAAAGGTAATTTTATTAAGAGATAATACATCATATATATATATATATATACAAGATGATTCTAACTAAGGTAAGAAGATATATACTAATATTCACAAGTATCAATCATCGTTAGATGATTGTATCCTAATATCCCCTCTCAAGACGGAGCACCGGTGGTGAGACCGATCTTGTTGCACATGTATTGAAAACGAGCCCGAGAAAGTGGTTTGGTGAGGACATCCGCTAGTTGATCATGAGTAGCGACATGTTGAACACGAAGCTCCTTGGACTGCACCTTTTGCCGCACAAAATGATAGTCAAGTGCTAGATGCTTCATGCGAGAATGGAAGACCAGATTCACACTCAAGTATGTGGCGCCTTTGTTGTCGCAGTATATATTCGGAGTTGTAGACAAACGAATACCAAGTTCTTAAGAAGAGCCAAGAGAGTTCTGTTGTAGTCGCCGCAATCTCCATATATTCAACTTCGGTAGATGAACGAGCAAGACCACCTTGTTTCTTGGATGACCACGCAATTGGATGACTGCCAAAATAGACAAGATAAGCACCCGTCGATTTGTAGTCGTCACGATCCCCAGCCCAATCTGCATCAGTAAAAGCATGAATCAGTGGTGAATTCTAGGAAGAGAAGAAAATACATTTGTTCATAGAGCCGGCAAGATATGGAGTAGGAGTTTGGCGGCTGCCCAGTGCATCGGGGTTGGGCGATGCATAAACTGACTTAGTTTGTTCACCACAAAGCTAATATCCAGACGTGTAAGGGACAGGTATTGAAGACTCCCGATGACAGCACGATATTCTTTAGCATGAGGAAGCAGGTCACCATCATGAAGAGTGAGGTTAGTAGATGGGCATAGAGGTGTTGGGACCGGTTTCGCATCACTCATCTTTATGCGGTGTAATAAATCTGCAATATAACGAGTTTTTGTTAGTAACAACCCCTTGTGAGACCGTGTAACTTCTATGCCTAGAAAGTAAGACAAATCATTAAGATCCTTAAGTGAGAAACGAGTAGATAAAGCACCAATAAAACGTTGAAGTTGATCGGGTTTGTTCCCTGTGATGACTAAGTCATCGACGTAGACCAGCATGTACAGCAATGTGCCATGTTTGTTGTACACAAAGAGTGAGGCATCGGCTAGGGAGTTGATGAAACCATATTGGAGAAGATAACTCCGAAGCTCATTGTACCAAGCACGAGGTGCTTGTTTGAGACCGTAAATCGCTTTATGAAGCTTGCAGACAAAGGACGGCTGAAGTGGATCTTGAAAGCCGGGTGGTTGAGTCATGTAGAACTCATCATCTAGATTGCCTTGAAGGAAGGCATTGTTGACGTCTAGTTGTCAAAGAGGCCAGTTACAAGAGACAGCAATGCTAAGTACTTGGCGGATTGTAGCGGGCTTGACTACCGGGCTGAATGTGTCTTTGAAATCTAGTCCGGGACGTTGATGGAATCCCTTAGCAACAAGCCGCGCCTTGTACTTATCCATTGCACCATTAGACAAACGCTTAATTGTAAATATCCAACGACAACCAACAATATTCGAAGCATGGGTAGATGAGACAAAAGTGTAGGTATGGTTTCAGATTAATGAATCTATCTCGGATTGCATAGCTTGGCGCCATCTTGGGTCTTGTAGAGCTTAAGATACTGTCTTTGGTGGAGTATCATGTATTTGTTGAATAGAAGCATGGAGATTGAGTTTGGTTGGTGCTTTTCTCGGTCTAGTGCTGCGTTGAATAGGTGGCTGTGAAAAAAGTAGGAGCCGTAGGAGTAGAAGGGAGGCGTGAGTGAGTGGAACCGGATCAGGTTCAGGCTGAGCATTAATTGATGGAGAAAAAGATGCTTCTTGTAAGGCATCAGGAGACGGGTATGGAGCAACATGGACAGGAGCACGTGGAGTAGTTTGCGTGTGTGACAAGGCTGTTGTTGAATGTTGTATTGGAGACATAGGTGTTGGAAGGAGGCCTGGGTCGGGTGAAGGCATGCGAGAGGGCTGTGAGTAAAAGTGAGTGGGACGAACAGTAGGTGTAGAGTGATGCCGAGGCTGGTCGTACGGTTTAGCAGCATCGAGAGTGACAAGAAGACCTGTAACACTAAATGGAAACACAGTTTCGTGAAAAACGACATGCCGAGAAACATAAAGACGAGAGTTAGAGCGATCAACGCATAGATAAGCACTTTGAGAAATCGAATAACCAAGAAACACACATGGAGATAAGCGAGGATCTAATTTATTTGCAGCATACGGTTTCAACCATGAAAAACATAGACAACCAAAAACCCGTAATTTCAAATAATTAGGAGCAAGATTAAATAACCAATGATAAGGTGAAGAGTTATGTAAAACAATAGTTGGTAATCGATTTATCAAATATATGGCAATGGGAAATGTATATGACCAATAAGTTCGAGGCATAGAAACATGAGACAATAAAGCTAAACCGGTTTCAACAATATGACGATGTTTACGATCAGCAATACCATTATGTTCTGGGGTATGAGGTGGACTAGTTAAGTGAGAAATACCATGAATGGATAAATAATGTGCAAGACCAACATACTCACCACCATTATCAGAATATAAAGTTTTGATTTTAAGATCAAACTTGTTTTCAACCAAGGCTTTAAATTTAATAAAAACATCATGCACTTGTGACTTCTTTTTCAAGGGATATAGCCATGTATAACGTGTAAAGTGATCAAAAAATACAACATAATACTTATAACCATCAAATGAAAGAGTAGGGAAAGTCCACACATCAGAGAAAACAATGTCTAAGGGATGCAAAGAAATAAGTGTAGATTCATTAAAAGGCAATTTATGCATCTTATTAATAGAGCAAGCAACACAAGGCGAAGGTAATGTTGTAGAATTCGAAATAGGTAATTGAAACTTAGAAACAATAGTTTTTAAAATAACAAGAGCAGGATGTTCTAGCCTAGAATGCCAATCAACTAAGCTAGTCCTGAGAGAAGAATCAAAAGCAAGGATATGTGGCTTAGATGGAAGAACGGTAGGCCACTCATAGGTGTCGTTCTTAGGTTTGCCTTGCAAACGTAGAGCCCCGGTGTTGAGGTCTCTCACCTGGAAATAGGTTGGGGAAAAGGTAACTGAAACACCATTAGTAAAACACAATTGAAAGACCGATATCAAATTTTTAGATAGAGAAAGCACACATAAAACGTTACGAAAAATGAATGGACTAGTATATGAAGGAGTTGAGAGTAAACTGTTGTGTGTGATGGATAAACCAGAACCATCACCAATCTGGACATCATCACCACCTTGATACGGTGTGTGTAAGGATAAGTTCGCCAAATCAGAGGTCATATGATGGCTCGCACCGGAATCCATAAGCCAAGTTGATGAATCAGAGAAGTGTGCTGGATTAGCAGATGGCTGCCATGGTTGATTAAAGGATCCAGATTGCCAGGATTGCTGTCCACCACGACTCATCCGGAATTCAGGACAGAATTTGGCATTGTGGCCTTGCATTCCACATATTTGGCAGCGACCAAGGTAAGCCCGAGAACCACCAGAACTGTTATTATTGTTGGTGTAGCGCTAGGATTTGAAAGAGCCATTGTTGCGAGACTGAAACTGTGAGGGAGGTCGGGAACGAGACTGGGAATAGTTTGGATCGTTGTTGTTGTTGGTGCGTCAGGATTGATAGGGCCGAGATTCAGCAGCATTGGCAACAACCGGTGTAACAGAAGGTGTTTCAGAACAGAGGATCATTGCTTCACGGTTGAGTAAGCGTTCGTGAAGTTCAGGGTAAGTAATAGAGCGGTCACGGCCATGTATAGCATCAACTTCTGGTTTATATTCTTCAGGTAAACCAGCCAGGACTTGTTCAATAAACTCTTCATCATCCATTGGCTTACCAAGAAAGGAAAGTTCATCTACTTTAGACTTGATGATGCGGAGATACTCGGTGATTGTCTTAGTGCCTTTGGTACAGTGTTTGACATGATACCGAAGTTGTTTGATGAGACTTCTTGAAGGATTACCGAACGCAGTGGCTAAGAGTTCCCAAATCTCAGCATATGTGGTGGCACTAGAGACGATGGACTGTTCAGAAGGAGATATGGCTCCAAGCAAAGCACTAAAGAGAAGGCGATCTTGTCTTGTCCATGCCACAAAGTCTGGATTCTCACTAACAACACCTTCGACAGTAACAGTAGGTACCGAAATGTATGAGGAAGGGGTGAGAAAACGGTGGAGCTCATGACCTTTAAGGAGATCCTTGTTTGTTTGCTCCAGATTAGGTAATTGGTGGAATTGAGCTTCATAACGTTTGACATATTAATGGATAGAAGTGTGGATTGAGGATTTTGGACATTAAAAACGGAGGTCCGCTCAATATTTCCAGAATTCTCTGGAGCCATAGATGAAAAACAGAGAATAGAACAGAGACAGAGAAGAAGAGAAGAGAAACAGAGGTTAGAGATGAAAGAACAGAGGAAGGAAGGAGAAGAAGATTCGAAGTAGAGAAAGAAGAAAGAAGAGGTTGCGCAGAGGAAAAAAAATAAATCACTACTCTGATACCATATTAGGTTAAGTCAAAGGTAATTTTATTAAGAGATAATACATCATACATATATACAAGATGATTCTAACTAAGGTAAGAAGATATATACTAATATTCACAAGTATCAATCATCATTAGATGATTGTATCCTAATATGGGACCGTCATCCAACTGCCTCGTGGAGATCAGCGTCGGTCCTATCTTTCTTCTTGTATCTATCAGTGTGTTTTCTTTTGGTGGTCTGTTCGGAATCTCTTCCTCTTGTTTGGCAGTTTCGTGGTGTCGTTTGAGCCTCAGCCAATCTGAGGCTAGTGAGAGTGCGACTGAGAAGGGTTTGTTGAGCTTGGAAAGCCGACAGAGCTTTTTTGCTAACAAGCCTTTCTTTGTCGTCTTTGCTCCAATTTGTGCTCTTCTCGGTGGTAGGGAAATTCTTATGGCCTCTAGTCCTTTGGTCTCGTCTTGATTTCGCCAAGAAGCTTCGTGCCTATTTTTTCCCATACGGGTCAGTTTTAGGAATTTGGTTTAGATTGTATATTTTCTAGTTATGTTTTTAGGTGTGAAGCTTTCGGGTTTGGCTCTGTCTTATGAGAATTTAGATTCAAGAGTTCTCGTGTTGTGCATTTGTTTTGTCTCAAAGGTTCCAGGTCTGGATGGCTCGTATTCTGAAGGTTGTTAGTTTGGCTTTGGTCTGTTGTTGTTTGGTTTCAGTGGTACCTCTTTGTTTTTGATATGTGGTCGTCTTCTTCAGAAGTCGGTATGTTCCGTAAAGAGGTGATTGGCTCCTTGCTATTCTTTTGTGGTGTAGATCAAATCCCTTTCTTCCTTGAGTCTTATCTTTTGGCTGTTTTTCGTCTTTTCTATTTAAGTTCGACTTCGTCCCTGCCCAACTTTATGAAGAGTTTCCGCTTTTGTTGGGTTCTCCTTATCCGAAATAAAAGATTTCGCTTTCTTGATTTGTGAGATAGTCTTATTAATCATAGGAAGAATTGTGTTCGTGGTTGTCGTTTGTTCGTGTTCTATTCCTTGTTCTTTTGGTGTTTGCAGCTTCGTCGATGTGTGGCGTTCTGTTTTTTAGTGTTGTTGAGTTCCTACTTAAACTTTGTTGTTCTTTTAATCTCTATATTTGTTATATCATTTTCATTCTAGATTTGTATTATTATTATTTTACTTCTGGTGTTTTAGACTTTGATTCCTAAGATTATGAACTTTGTTAGTCGAAATCTGCATACTTTGGATGTTTAATTTTTACAAACCTTTTACGGGTATTATTACTCAAATTGTAAAAATGAAAAGAAGATAATAATACATAGTTTCAATACAAAAACAATTGTCAAAAACCATTATTCTCTACACAAATAAATTTCATAACCAAAAATTTAAAAGAGAGAGACCCGAACAAATGAGATATACACAAACATTAGAAAACAAATGATGGGTAATGATTGACAACAAAAAAACCTAATGGCCCTAAATTCAAACCGCTTGATCAAAAAGTTCTCATACAGTTCCCATAAAAGATTGTTTGAAATCAAAGTTGAACCAATAACCAAGACCAACAAAAGATCTATAACCTAGCCTTTTTGGAAGTGATCGAGGAGACTGAAGTGGAAAATTATTGAGCTTTACCAGCTACAACAACGGGTAGATATGGCATGAGACCAAGAAAAAGACCAGAGAAAGGAAGCAAAACCATTTTTCAAAATGCAATAGAGCTAAGAATAGTCACAAACCAAGTTTAAAAGGAAACCTTTGAACTTCCAGAAGGAACCCGCCAAGAAAGACTTGACTACTAACTACTTTCTCGTAAGAAACAAGCTGAAATTTGACCCCACTATTGGGTCATGAAATTGACTTCCAAATCAAAAATCTTAAAGACGTTTAGTAGATGCGATAACAGCAAATTGCCATCCAAGTGGCAGACTTAGACGAACTAATAGCAGGCTAGAGCACACGACTAAGGACCAAAGGACCAAAAACCTGTGCTAAGGAACAAAGTCGTGCTCAAAGTCGGTTTTGAGACCAAACAGAGCAAGCACGAGCTTACTGCCCATTTTATATTTTCAAAATTTTACTTTAGAAACGGCCCATTTTCCAAAATTTTATTTTATAAACTGGTCCGTGTTTTTTTCATTTTATATTGCGACCTTTAAAATTGCAGGACCGGCTCTGGTCGTGCTTACCATTCTGCAAAAGAGGCATATGCCGTAGAGCATCTCCAATCTATTACTCTATTATAGAGTAACTCTAAAGAGTTGAATTTTTCTCCAACCTATAACTCTATTGTTTCCTCTATAAAAAAAATATTCAAAATAAATTTTATTCTCACTTTAAATTGATTGTCAATTATGAATAATATTTGTAAATTTTGCAAATTAATCCAAACTATTTTATTTTCTTACAAAATAATAAAATTTCATAATATTATTTATATAAAACATTTATCTTACATCACAAAATAATAAAACATAACATAACTTTATATTTAATTAGTGAATTTCACTCACAAATGAGAAATTAATAAATTTTGAAGTGATATTTTATGATATTTCTTATTGTGTATTTTTAAGTTTGCTTTATTTTGTTTATTATATCTATTAAATTATTGATTGTTGTTTTATTTTTATAATTAAAATGAAAATATTAAAGTGATTAGTAAAATATCAAAACATATAACAATTGAATGACCACTTTGTAATTAAAATAGTTTCACTATATAATAGAATGGGGATTAGATACTCCATTTATATAGTGAAATAGTAAAACCTCTATTTTAGAGTGAAAAATAGAATTAAGTTCGAGAAGATTTTATTATAAAATAAAATTTTATTCTATATTAGAGATGAGTTGTAGATACTCTTATACCTAATATTGTTAATTTTAGGGGGCCAAGTTTTTTAAAAACCTAACAGTTAATTAATGTAACTCATTTTATAACTGGATTTACATTTGCAACAGTTCATGGTACACAACTTTCATTTTTTTCTTTTTCTTATTTTTACTGTCAATGTTATGATTTTCATAGTTTTTACTTTTTAATATTTTCGCTAATTTACGTCATTTACTTTTCATTTTGTAACCATAATTGATTGTTTATAACTTTATATTCATGGTTGTATATTGATTATTTTAATAAAATTGTTGAGAATTCACTGAAAAATATAAGTATTGAAGTTTTGATTTTGAAACATTATCTTAAAAAAAGTGTTATGTTATATATCTACCATCGCTTTCTATTTTAATTTTTAATACGTCTAAATGTGGGTTAGCTTAATATTTGCTAGTTTATATATAAAGGGAGTTTTTATGATAAATTTAAAATATTAAGATTTTAATAATTAATGTTCATTAAAGTTTATGGATTAAATATTGGAGGAATTCCTTCAAATACCATTAAAAAGCTCAAATTTCAAAATTATCACACAATCCCAAAAGTTTCAAAAATATCACACTCTCAAATGTTTCAAAAATACCACAAACATAAAAAGTGAATTTTAAGAGATTAAAATATAAAATTTTGTATTTGTGTTCACTAAATAGAGTTAATTATTTAATCTTGAATGGGGTAGGGTTTGGTTTTGGGATTTTAATATTTAAATTTGAAGTTTTAAAGCTATTTTAAATTTTGTGGTATTTTTGGAAGAAAAAAAAACATTTTTGTGGTATTTTTGGGAAAAACAAATTTGTGGTATTTTTGGGAAAAAAAACATTTTGTGGTATTTCTGGAAAAAAAAAATATTTTGTGATATTTATAGAAAAATGTGGTATTTTTGAAACTTTTGGGAGTATGTTGTATTTTTGGAATAACCTTAATTTTCAGTGGTATAACTTTCCTCGTTTATTATTGTTATAGATAAAATAGGTGAGGTAGTCATATTTGGGTGTGAGGCAAGGAGAAAGCATCCTGCTTATTGCATTAAACTAAAAACAAATTACAACCAAACATGTTTTAAGCAAACTCTCCCACGTAAATCATCTAAAACCAAATCTTCAACAATTAAAGGACTAACTCTAAGTAAAAGAAAACTCAAAGGTAAAGTAAACGCATAATTTGTTAAACTGTCAGCAAGACGATTAGTTTTTCTATAAACTTGTGAAATACGGCTCGGCAAGTCTTTCACCAAAAAGCCATAGCACAAGCGTACCAGGAAAAAAGTGGATGTGAGTCTCCTATACCATCCTTGAGAAACCCGAAAACCATTTCTGAATCAATCTCCAACTACAATCTTCTCACCCTCTGATCCCATGAAACATACATGCCATAATACACTCCTCATAGCTCCGCTAAAGGGGCTGAACAAATACCTATATGTAGCATAAAACCCGCACACCAAGCTTTCATATCATCTCTTACCACTCCACCAGCTGCTGCTTGACCGGGATTTTCATGAGAGGGTCCATTTGTATTTAATTTAAACCATCCTCTCTCGGGTGCCTCCAACCAATTAACTGTGCCTCAACTACTCCCGAATGTCCGCTTGAACACACCAGTTTATGAACCTTCTATACTTCCTTGGATGTATCGATTTCAAAGTAGTACGATCCAGATATCGAGCTATCTCACCAAACACATTGCCACACTTCCACTTCCAAATCCACCATACAGTCATGGAATATACAGTCGACCAAACAACATCCTGAAACAACGAGTTAATGCCGAAATTCAAGTATAACCAATCAAGTAACGTTCCTCAAAAAACACCCAACATCTCTCATGCGAAACTACTCTATCCCAAATCCCTTTGATAGATGGGGAATCCCTCAATATATGTAGAATTGTTTCATCGAATGACTTACAAATATCACACATGGTCGACTCGCAAAGTCTTTGTCTCTTCCTCTCCTTATTAGTCATGATGCATTGATTTCCAACCAATCACAGTAAAGTTTTGACTCCCTCTCAATCGTCACTCTAGAGCATAAACGATCGAACAAACCTTTCATACATTATCGCGGATTAAGATTCCTTGTCAAGAAAGCATAAGCCGACTTGACCTTAAATTTCCCATCTGAATAAAATCCCCATGGAAAGCCGATCTTATGCACCTGTTACTTCATCCACAACCCAAGCTAATATGCGAAGACGATAATGATCATAAAGAAAGGGGGCAATTTGGTCCATCTTCCAGCCTTGTCCCTCTGACCATGACTCATTCATTGTGAGTTCACTAGGCTCCTTTGGCAGCCTACCTATCGCTATCTCTCGTAGCGAGCTTTCGCCAAACCATTTATCGCATCAAAAACAAGTTGTACAACCATCACCAACTACTCAGTTAAGCCCCGACAAAACAATCTGCTTGAAACCATTAACAAATCTTGTCCATTGCGGCGACCACCATCCTTTAGCATTTACCCATCCAAGTCATGAGTATCACCCATCTTATATTCCTTCTCAAAATCATATCCCATAGACTATTCTTATTGTTCAATAATCTCCAACTCACTTTTGAAGTAAAGCAAGATTCATATGTCTCAATGTCCTTATACCTAAACCACCCTCATATTTCGGTTTACATACTCTCTCCCATGCCAAGAGATGTTGTTTCTTTTTCTCCACACCACTCCCCCACCCAAAATCCCTCGACAACTTATCTAGACGATCTAAAGTTGACATCGGGAGTGCTCTCGCGCTCATAGAATGATCCGGAATCGAAGATAGGATCGCTTTCGTTAATATTACTCATCCTGCAAAACTCAAGAGCACGCCCTTCCAACCCGACAGCTTCGAAGACACTCCCTTTGTTAGTGCACCAAACATTTGTTTATTAATACGTTTTTGTAAAAACGGTAATCCTAAATACTTCCCCAAATCACGAGTCACTTGAATTCCACTTGAACTCATAATAGCAGCTACCAATTCTCGACTCACATTGCTCGAGAAAAAAATCTTAGACTTTTCAAGACTCACCTTCTGTCCATATGCAACACAAAAATTCTCAAGAACCATTCGTATTACTAGGATTTGATCAATCGATGCCTCCAGAAATAAAATTAGTTCATCTGCAAAGAAAACATGTGACAACTTTAGGGTCAGGCGTTCAGGATCGGGTTCGGATATTCAGATTTTCAACTATAGGAACCGTTATATTTTAGGACTTTGGATTCGATTCGATTATCCGCGGGTTCGGGTTCGAATTTTCGAATTGAAGTTGGATATAAATATCCAAAATGATTCGAAATAAAAACAATCACTATTCGAAATGCACAAAAAAAAACACGATCCAAAATATTTGAAATACAAAAACAAAATCAGACCAGATAGAAAAGAAAATAAGGAAAACTTTCTCTCTCCAACTCCAAATCTCCAAGTCTTAGTTTCTTGATGAGTATGAACTCTGAAAATGGAAACAAAAATGTTACAAAGAAACATATAGATATAAAATAAAGATTAAGAATTAAACTTGAAAAATATTTGTTGATTAGTGTGAATGTGTGATTTCGCAAAAAAAAAAGGAAGGAGATGAATCCAAAAGGACATCTAATGTTAGAAACATTGAAATCAATTAGGGTTATTGGGTTCGGTTATTTCAGATATCTGAAATCCGTTCGGATATATCCGATCGGGTTCGGTTATCCGAAACCAAATAAATGTAATATTTATTTGGATATTTTACTCAATTCAAACCCGTTATAGACCTGATTTTTCAGATCGGTTTCGGGTTCGGGTTCAGATTTCATATATTATGCCTAACCCTAGACAACTAAGGACCTCCATTCGACAACAGAATCGGCTTTCACTACTTTCGTTAAATTGCCAATAAGATCATATGATAAAGTCTTTCAATACATAAGACGAAGAGATACAGTGAGAATGGGTCACCTTGTCATAATCCACGAGATGGTACAAAAGCATGTGTTTTCTCCCCAATCTACAACACACTCATAGATGGCCCAGAGACGCACTGCATAATCCAATTCCTCCACTCATCAGATAAATCAGCCACCTTTAGAGTATCCTCCAAAAAGTCACACCTTATACGATCATAAGCCTTCTCGAGATCTAGCTTAAGCAACATCCATCATTTTCTACCATTTTTCCGATATATAGAATGAACTTCTTCTTGAATCCACATGATGTTACTCAGTTATCCTAGAATAAAACTCGACTGAGCAGGATCTATCAAAGACAACATTACCCGTTGTAACAGCAACATCATCACTTTGGTAATTGTCTTGAATAAGATATTACACAAGCTAATCGATCTAAATTGTGTGATCCTCTCCAGTTTGGCTACATTCAGAATCATAACTACCAACACACCATTAAGTCCACAGGGTAGAATACATGTCTCAAAAAACTCCAAAACACACCTCGTCACTGATGGCCCTACCACGTCCCAACATTAATTATAGAACACTAGTTGGTAACCATTTGGACCCGGTGATTTAAAATGACCCATGTTTCTAATAGCCTTTTCTACCTCCATCAACGTAAAAGGCTTATGTTGTTCGGCCTTCTCACCACTTGTCAGCTATCCAAAACCATCAAGTGGTAGTTGATACATCTATGTCTCGACATCACATAATGAATAAATTATGCGATAGTAATCAACTACCAACGTTTCCATCTCAACCTTCTTTATAACCTATCGATTATCATCATTCTTCAGAGCTAACTCTATATTTCATGTTCGTCTAATCATCGTTGATGTATGAAAGAAAGAGGAATTTCGATCACCAAGCTTGATCCATTTTTCGCAAGATTTTTGAAACCATATGATCTCTTCCTGTTCCAACACTTCATTCAAAGTTTCAATCAAAACAGATTCCTTCTCCAACAAGCTATCTTTTTTGGTACTCACTAGGGAATCTTGCACTTCCTTTAATTCCGCCATGAGCATGTTGCTCCTTTTGCTGTTGAACATAAAGACGTAATACCACTTGCAGTACTCGTAAAGCATTAGGTGTGTCCACACGAGTATTCCATTTCAACACCATTAGGTTCTTAAAACCCTCATGATTCAGCCAGGCTGCTTCGAAACGAAAAGGTATTCGACATCCATCTCTAGCTACTTCCAGACATAATTGCAAGTATAATGGAACATGATCTGAAGCTAAGAAAGAAAGGTGTGTGACCGTAGCTTCCCTCCATCGAAGGCGAGACTGACCAAAACACAACTCTCGGTACAGTCGCTTAGCCACATAATTATTCGCGGACCTACCCTTTTTCCAAGTAAAACTACTTCCTTTGAAACCAAAGTCAATGAATTGTAACTCATTAATCAAGTTACCAAATTCTATAGAGTCCATTGATAACCTGTCATTACCTCCTCTCCTCTCTTCTACTCTTACAATGGTGTTGAAATCACCCCATTATCACCGGTGCTTGAATCGGTTCAATAACTGCCTTCAAATCCGCCCAAAACCCACTTCTCCGACTCACTGTAGGTGCTACATAAACTAAAATAAGATGAAAAGTATCGGCCTCGTTATTAATTCTTGCATGAATATACTGATTCGATGATCGTATAATCGAGACTTCTCCAACACCCGATCTCCATAACAACCACAACCCACCACTTTGTCCTATTACATTAACTCTAAAAGAATTCTCAAAGCCATATCCATAACAAATACGCTTGGTTATATCCCCTCTCGAGTGAGTCTCAAAAACCGCTAATACGTCTGTATTATATTTCTTTAAAATATATTGAATTGAACGTTAGATTTGGGTTTACAAAGGGCTACAAATATGATATAACCCATGAAAACTGATTCAACCTTTTTCCTTGGAATATTTTATTATAACTTTATAAGTATATAGCAAAACATTTGCAGAAACACCTCTTAGGGTATAAGAATAAAAAACAAGGTGGTCTTAAAACTCGTAAACAAATTTCCTTGATACCGCAATGGCTAGAAGAAGAGTCATCCATCTACAACACAGGAAATATACACTCGATTAGAAGTTTTATTCACACAATTCAACGGTGTAAAACAAAACAAAACAAAAAGTAAATCTTGTGACCAAAGAGACACAACTTGGTTATTATCACTTCTAAGGTTTCTGTCTATAATATTTCCTAAGATCCGAGTTCAAGAAACAAAAACAAAAAAACTTCATTTGAGCGCCACCTTGTGTTATAGTGCATGCATCGCTGACCTCTCCCCAGTAATTCATCATACATCATCATTGCAATCTGAGTGAATACAATTTTTGAGTCACAGAGGTTCAGAGATTATAAAAGCATGTCTATATACCAATCATATTCAATTGTATTAACTAAGAAGACTATCACACACAATCAAGCAACCACAAACCACTCAATTTTTCTAGAGACAAAGGTCACTTAAGGATCCGTTTAAGAAAAACAATAAATCAAGTAAAAGACCTAACTCCGAGACCAGAGGATAAATTAACTCACAATACTCTTGTTGATTGATCTTCATCTAGTCTCGTCTAGCCCTACAAAGCAAAAAAATATTGGTCTTTTATATTTGAGTAGTATGATGTTATTCTCGACTATACATCTATTCGAAATAGAAGATTCCAACTCACATTAAATGCCAAAAAAATTGACTTCTGATAAAAAAAACAACGCTACGATCTTGAGGGCATAGACTCTAAGATTTCTAATACTAGGACAAATCAATACATAAGGACACAGGACAGTAAAATCACAAAACCGCATGAGAAACTCAGGATCCACCACCAAGTTGTGGTGAATAAAGAAAAGGCCTAACAAAGGTAGCTACTCATCATCAATGCACAGGCAAGGAAACTCAGAGGTGCTAAAGCCACATTCACTACATTGAAACATAAAAAAATCTAGCCCACAATACCAACCAGGAGCTTGTTTTATCTATCTACTCCTACCGAAACTAATGTTGCAGATCCACAAACATATGATTGATAATTTGATAGATAGGAACCAAATTCATAACACCGCATATAATGCTACTTGCTAAAGATACAAATTATAAACTTAAGATTTGTTTCAAGCCTACTGAAGACAAAAAAACAACATAGCCTTTTCTGCGTTTTCGTCAAAGCCTAGATCGTGCGTTTCAGTTATCACACAACTACAAAATGTAAACTAGAGTTTTAACACTATAGAGAATCGTGATGAGAAAAGAGTGTGATACCTTCAACAATCCAACCACGACGTGAAGCAGAGAGCATTGAATTGAGCAAAGCTGAAGCAGTGGCTGTGTGGTATGGGAGCATCGTCTCCACGCAACAGCTCAATTCAACCGGGGATCTATCATCCATACAGATAATTCAACGAACCAAAATTCAAAATGGAATAAATCAATAATATCATTGTTTCAAAGTTACCTGAAAATGCGGTTTGATAAAGGGCTCTGTTTAGGCATCCGAAACGCAGACCGTGAAGATGATGGCATGGGCTTGGGGCCGGTGGAAAACCTGGAAGCGGCGGCAGATGCACGGCTTGCGGCGGATCGGAGGACGGACCTGGCGGCGGACATTGAAAGATGAGGATATTCTTTGTTTTTTGGGGTTGGAGAGAGTTTAGGGCTTTTGCTTAGGGTTTTGCGAAAGAGAGGAATCTAGTGCAGCTGCAACTACAGCAACCCTGATGAAACTCTTCTTGCTTGCCGTCAAATCCAAATTTTGTATATTGGTATTAACAAAAAAACAAGTAATTGTTTTTTTTTTTTCCCCACCAAATAGATATATATAATAAAACAAAAGATTGTTTGATAGTTAAAGGCTTAAGATTAACCCGAACACTAATTGCTAAGTCATTAGCAAAATGATTATACTGTCGGGAAACAAAAGAGAAAGCATGACTACCTAATACATGAGAGAAATTGTTAATATCATGAAGCAAAGTATCCAAGTCTTGTAGTAGTCTTGCATTGGGAGCTGATGCTGCTTGAGAAGATAAGAGAGCTTGAATCATGACTTTGCAATCTGATAACATTGAAACCGAGTGATAACCAAGTGATGATAATGAAAGTAATGCCTGGCGTAAAGCAAGTAGTTCTCCTTGTAGAGGTGATGTTGTTGGGGAAATTGAACCTGACCCTTTGAGCTTCAACTCATCATTATGATAAAAAGCCCAGCCTATGCCCGTGGGTTGAGTAGGGGAGACCCAAGAAGCATCAGTAAAGCAAGAAAAACCCTAAACATTGTAAGAACCGTGGGACAAGTAAGCTGGGATATTTCCGGAGCTAACAGGCTGTTCAGTGTCTATATGATCTGAATAACGCTTTGTCCACTGAGAATAATCCATAAACGCAAGGGAAATAATGGTAGGCAAAGCTTGACGTACCCCCGTAAAGATGAGTGTATTCCTCTGCTTCCAGATTCTCCAAAGGAGAAAAGGGGCTAGCCTGATGGATTCTGTAGAATTTGATGGACCTTGTTGCTGAAAATCCAAAGCTATGCTTAAGTTGAGGTGCAGATCATCTCCAAAAACTTCATAAGGATTGATAATGGTATGACTGAGTGACCAAAGTTCCAGTGTAACTCGACAGAGAAAGAAAAGATGGTTGACATCTTCTTCTGCTTCTCCGCATAAAGGACAATAGCGGTCACCCCTTAATCCTCTTCTTTCCATTTCCTTGAACACTGCTAAGCTTGTAGTATAGATACGCCAGAAAAAATGATGTAATTTGGGAGGAACATCCAATCTCCAAATATGTTGAGCCAATGCATCTGGATGGGAATGGGACAGAGGATTGGCTAACTGGTGGGCTAAGTGATATCCTGATCTGACTGTGTACTCTCCAGTTTTGGTGAATTACCAAGTTAGGTGATCTTCTGAGTGAAAAAGAGATGGTCTGATTCATGTAATCCTGAGAATATCCTCTGGAATGAGGGAATGAGTTAGTTTCTCATGATCCCAATTCGTACCTGCATTGTTCATAAGAACATTAACTGTAAGAGTACTGTCAACAGGTAAGTGATTGGGTGTAGCAGAGTGATAAGTCACTGTTTCAGGGGAAGAGGAACTGATATGTGGGAGCCACTTATCTTGCCATATTTTGATGGTTTTGCCATTGCCCACAGTCTAGTAAAATCCTTGTTTAAGTAGATTAACTCCTGCTAACATAGCTCGCCAAGCATGACTAGGTCTGCCTCTGAGAGTCACCTCGGTAAGGGCCATAGAGGGGAAATACTTGGCTTTATAAACAACATGAAGAAGAGAGTCTGTTTGAGTCAACAGTCTCCAACTCTGTTTTGCCACCAGAGCTAAGTTGAAAGCTCTAAAGTCTCTGAAACCAAGCCCCCCCCCCATTCTTCTTAGATCTGGTTAACGTAGCCCAATTCACCCAGTGAAGCTTATGTTTATAAATTGAAGAGGACCACCAGAATTGCCTCAGAAGTTTTGTGATTGCATCTGTGATTTTGAAAGGTAGCAGAAAGCAACTCATAGCATATGTAGGGAGAGCTGTGATTACTGAACGTAGCAAGACTTCCCTTCCTGCATGTGATAACAATTTGGTAGACCAATTTTCCAATCTATGACGAATTTTCTGTAATATGTGTTGAAAGAGATTGGATCTACTACCTCTGATCATCTGTGGTAAGCCAAGGTACTTGCCACAACCTCCAATTTGAGTGATACCCAGGACTTGTTGAATAATAGCCTTGGTCTGTAGAGGACAGTGCTTACTGAAGGTTATTGCAGATTTGTTGTAATTGACCTCCTGACCTGATAGGCTACCATAAAGTTGCAAAGTGGTTTTCATAGTGATGGCCTCAGTAGGGTTGGCTTTACAGAACAGCAGGGAGTCGTCTGCAAAAAGTAAATGAGAGATTGCAGGTCCGTTGCCACTTGCCTTGAAGCCATGTAAAGAAGTATCGCTGGTTTTAGTGTGCAACAGGTGAGAGAGCCCTTCTGTGCAAAGTATATAGATGTATGATGAAAGAGGGCAACCTTGCCTAATACCTCTGGAGGGGATTATATTGCCCACAGGAGATCCATTCACCAGAACTGAGTATCTCACACTCCGAACACACAGTTGAATCCAGTTACACCAAACATCTGCAAAGCCCAATTGTCGAAAAATGAAATCAATGTAGTTCCAGTTAAGCTTATTAAAAGCTTTTGCAATGTCCAATTTAAGTGCCATAAAGGGGGCAACTCTAGTTCTGGTTGTTAGAGAGTGAATAAGCTCGTGAGCTAAGAGAACATTGTCTGTGATCAGACGGCCTGGGATAAATGCTGACTGGTTTAAAGATATAATAGAATGGAGATGAGGCTTCAGTCTATTTGCCAATATCTTCGAAATAAGTTTATAGGCAACATTGGCTAGGCTAATAGGCCTATAGTCTCTAGGAGTTTGTGGGATTTGGACCTTTGGGATGAGACATATGTAAGTATGATTTATTTCAGAATCCAGGTGATGATTAGTAAAGAAGTGGGTTATAAAAGACATAAGACCTGATTTGATGGTAAGCCAATGCTGTTGATAGAATCCAGCAGTGAGGCCATCAGGTCCAGGGGACTTGTCACTATGCATTTGCTTGAGAGCTTGAAAAACCTCAGCTTCAGTTACTGCTTTGGTAAGATCCGCATTTATCTCATTAGTAACTTTAGGTGGCAAACCAGCAAGGCAATTGAAATCTGAGAGAGGAGGGGAACTTGACTGAGTAAAAATATCCTGAAAATAATTGATTAAGAGATGTTGAATATCTGGCAATTCAGTATAAAGGGTACCATCAGGAGAAGAAAGACTGGTGATGCGATTGAGACATCTTCTGTGCTTCATCTTGTTGTAAAAATAACTGGTATTTTTATCCCCAGATGATAGCCATACCATTCTACTCTTTAACCTCCATCTCTCCTCTTCCATTTTGTGGGCATGGTGTAACTAGGACTTAAGGGTACCCAACTGGTGATAATCAATGGAGGGTGCTTCACACTGATCATGAATTTGAGCTTGCAGTTTCTGAATTTCTTTCCCATAATTTACTGCATTTGTTTTCTTCCATTTAGAAAGACCCACTCTAGAGTATTTCAGAGCTGTAGAAAAGTAAGCAGATGGCACTTGAGCACATTGTTGTGACCAGATTTGTTGGACTGCTTGTGTTATACCAGGGTGATATCTCCATCTGTTGACATACCTAAACAACATTTAACCATAGTGAGGCTTTGTATCAGTAAAAAGAATGAGGGGTCTGTGATCTGAAGCAGACCAAGGAAGCAACTGAACATAAGCATCAGGGAAAGTGTCTTGCCATTCTACTGTGGCCATAATTCTATCAATCCTGGACTTAATTGAGTGCCCCCTTCGGTTGCCATGCCATGTGAATAAGCCTCCAAATGTTTTCAAGTCATGAAGACCAAAGTAACTAACCATTCTTCTGAAAGTTTCAAAAGTGGCCTCTGCTCTAAGGGGACCACCTACTTTCTCAGAATTATCAAGATAGTCATTAAAATCCCCCATAAAAAGAAAAAATTGCAGAGCCAAAGAACTGCTAGATGGAGCATTCATTAATAAATGCCAAAACTGATTACGAGGTTGGCGCACAGGAGGCCCATATATATAGAATAACCGATAAACACGTCGACCTTCAGTGATGTGAAAAATATTTTTATAGAGAGAAGATGGGGAAAGAGGGTCCACCTTTATATCTGCATCCCAAAATACTGTCAATCCTCCACAAGAACCAAAAGGAGAATGTAAGAATTGATTGGCATATCCAAGTTTTATCCGAAGATCCGTGACAAAAACGTCATCCTTCTTAGTTTCTATCAGGAACAACAAAACAGGCTTATATATACGCCTAATACAAAAAAGATTTTGAATTGTCAGGGGGTTCCCAATTCCCTGACAATTCCAGTGACAAATTCTCATTTGGGCGAGGGTGGTTTACGGGATTCCACCCTCCCCTTGATACGTAAAGGAACAGAGACTCGAGGTCGACTGGAAGATGCCTCATCTTCTAACAACAGAGCATCAGCTTTCCGTTTCTTCCCAATTTCGAAAGGCCTCAGTTGAGGGGGATCTGGGACTGCAGTAGGTGGATTAGGGGGATGGGGGATATGAGCAGAAGTTGGCGGAGACGGATTGGTAGTAGGGAGAAGAGGTAGAGGATCTTCAAGAGGTATGTATTCTGGAACAGAGTCAACATTAGCATCACGGCAGATGGCTTCTTCATGTAACAGGGAGCCACATTTGAAGCAAAATTTCCTTAATTTGTCAAAGACAAACCGAACACACGTTGGAGGTTGACCTCGAGCAAATGAGATGTGTCTAGTAAAAGTAAGCTTGTGAGAGACATCAAACTTAATCTGGACCCATGCTTCAGTAGGCTTGCCAGCAGAGGGTTCCGTAATACGGACATCTTCAATGGAACCAAGAAGTTGTCCGAGTTCCCTGACCATGGGATCATCCAGAGAATCAGTAGGGATGTGGAGGATTTGAACCCAGAAGGTAATTGTCTAGAGATAATCAGGAAGATGTCTAGCAGTCCAGCGATCCATACATACCATCCAATCCCGAAAAGTCCAGGGACCATTATCAAGAACTTTGAGAAGATGTTGTTCAGATTTAAAAAAGAACTGGACAGAAGTATCAATGAGAAGACTGGAAGTAACTCTTCCTTCCATCTTCCAAGATTTAGGCATCGTTTGTTTAAGTGCATGGATGTTCTGGTGAGTCAGGAAGAGAGATCGGACAACAATACTAAGACGATTTGCATTTTCTCGGCGAGCTTGGCCATCTTGAGTAGGTTCAAAAGGTAAACGATCGGCTCCGAGATTGAGATTCTGTAAACTTTGCCATAAGTCGAAACCCATAAGAGATGAGATTAAAAGCAAGAAACAGAGATGATCAGAGAGAACAGAAGGACATGCAAAGGTTGATAACTCCAAATCGGAGAAGGAGAAACTCCAGAATCAGAGAAGAAGAACTCCAGAAGCAGAGAGAACTTGTAACTGTTTTTTTTAAATCACACAATAAGTGATTTTCTAATTAAACTATGAATAGCAAGTTTATTCAAAAAAAGTAGCCATATGAGAAGCATATTTTTTCTAGAAACCTTAATTTAATCATTTATTTACATTTTTTACCATTGGATCGAAGAAAAAAATTATAGGGGTATTTTGTCCAACGAAAGTTGAAGACGTGCGGATCTTCATCGGGTTGGGTTAGACCCGCTTTTTTAAAACAAAATTTTTGTTGTTCTCTGGTTCGATCTCCGAACTCGCAAATTTGTATAAAGAATGAATACCACTCCTATTTAAAGTTTTTTCGGACCGTTATGTTTGGTGGGCCTGACCTAATTATTTATAACATTTTCATTCTGTTATTTGGTCTGGTTCCCACATCTGATATTTACCTACAAAGAAAAAAAAAATTCTTTATCAAACATTCGGATAAGATATTTTCTATAATATTGTTAAGATATTTGTGTTACCATATTTTTATATTTCTTATATATTTCGATTACTTTAATGGTATAATATTAAAGAGAACCTAGAATATTGTATATCTTATATGGAGATTTTACAAATTGTAAACCATAATTTATTGGTTCGGAATATCCTATATATAGAAACAGTTTGATGCAAGTAAACACACACTATACTTTGCGATTTTTGTATGTGTTATTCGTGATATTCATTTTTGAAATAGTAAAACTTCATTTATAATTAAATTTTCACTCGGTTTTGTTATTATTGTAGTTTTTCTTTATAAATTGAATAGTATAATTTAACATTACGTTTTTTTGTAAACGTTTTTTGTAAAAAATGATTAACTACTAACACGTTTTTGTTCTAATGATCTATACACAATGTAATCAACCATAAATAACAAAAAAAGGACTAATGATCGAAGAAAATAAGGTTCAAATGAATTTTTATCTTTTGTTTACAATCTTTATATTTGGCAAAATTATTTATTTTACTATGTTATTATAATTTTTATATATAAATTCATCTGATTATAGGGAATGAGTGAATTCTAGAATAATAAAGAACATGGTGATATGATGCAACAAATAATCAAATATGAACCAAAGATAAACATTATTCTAATATATTTGTTATTGTTTATAATATTTATGCTTAATATATACTGAACTATTTTTATTTTATTATAATTTAAAATAAAGGGAATGAATACATTTTTGAATGATAAAGAAAAGGACATAATGATTGAAGCATAAATTCAAGATGAATCTAAAGTATAAATAATCATATGATAATATATTTGTATATATAATGTGTTTTAATTTAAATATTATAAATATTATATTTGTTTATAATGTAGATTATGATTATAGAAGACTTTCCACATTATTCTATGGTTTGTGTATAATTATATTATGTGTCTTTTTGTTTTTATTTATAATTTTAAGAAGGATATATATATATATATATATATATATATATAACGTGATATGTATATTCTAAATTAGGGTTTGTGTAATTATTATGTAGGGGGAAAAGAGAAAGTCGAACGTAACTATCGATCAACTAGAGCTTTTATCTAAAGTATCTCTAGCTGTCAAGAGAGCAAAAAAAGAATGAGAAGCATACTACAAAGGATGCATGTTTCAAATGAAACAATATCAAGATGCTTATGAGAGCGTAGAACAACTCAAGTTGAAAATTGCTAAGAGAAGAAAAGATATCGTTGCTATAACGTTTTGTGGGTTTTAATGATTTTTATATAACAATAGAAGTAGATCATTAAGAATAGAAGAATGAGATGACGGAAAAACTACTTAAGAAGATTGTGATTCCAAATATTAATTACGGCAAGAAGAGATTTCTAAAAAAATTAATTACTATTTCTTAAGGTGGTTTTAATGATATATATATTGAATCATTTCTATGATTCATTATTTTATTTTAACTCTTCAATAATAATTTAGTTTTATTTTCTTACATTTGTGTTTATTATATCGATATCAAAATTAAAAATAAAAGTTATTAAAAATCTTGTTAAGAAATGGTCTATAGAAAATGTGTCCAACCTTAAATAACAAAAGTAAAAGCATAATGATCGAAGAAAATAAAGTTCAAATAAATTTGTATCTTTTGTTTGCAATCTTTATATTTGGCAAAATTATTAATTTTACTATGTTATTATAATTTTAATATATAAATTCATCTGATTATAGGGAATAAGTGAATTCAAGAATAATGAAGAACATGGTAATATGATGCAACAAATAATTAAAGATGAACCAAAGGTAAATATTATTCTAATATATTTGTTATTTGTTTATAATATTCATACTTAATATATACTGAACTATTTTTATTTTATTATAATTTAAAATAAAGAGAATGAATCCATTTTTGAATGATAAAAAATGAGATAATGATTGAAGCAGCAATTCAAGATGAACCTAAAGTATCAATAATCATATGATAATGTATTTGTATATATAATGTATTTTTATTTAATTATTCATAAATTTTATATTATTTATAATGTAGATTATGATCAAAGAAAACTTTCCACATTATTTTATGGTTTTTTATAATTATATTATGTCTCCTTTTGTTTTTATTTATAATTTTAAGAAGTACATATATATATATATATCTCTATATGTAAAACGTGATATGTAAATTCTAAATTAGGGTTTGTGTAATTATTACGTAGGGGGGAAGAGAATTCCGAACGTACCTACCGATCAACTAGAGCTTTTATCTAAAATATCTCTGGCTGTCAAGAGAGCAAAAAAAGAATCAGAAGCATACTACAAAGGATGCATGTTTCAAATGAAACAATATCAAGATGTTTATGTAAGCGCAGAACAACTCAAGTTGAAGATTGCTAAGAGAGAATGAAAGATATCGTTGTTATATCGTTTGGTGGGTTTTAATGATTTTGATATAAAAAGAGAACTAGATCATCAAGAATAGAAGAAGGAGATAGCAGAAAAGTACATGAGAATATTGTGATTCTAAATATTAATTACGACAAGATGAGATTTCCAAAATATTAATTATTATTTCTTAAGATGGTTTTAGTGATTTAGTTTTTTATAATTTTTTTGAATAATTTCTATGATTCATTATTTTATTTTAACTCTTCAATAATAATTTAGTTTTATTTTTTACATTTGTGTTTATTATATCGATATCGAAATTACAAATAAAAGTTACTAAAAACTTTGTTAAGAAATGAGAGCTATTATAATAACACGGTAATTATAATGTTATTTAAATTTTTACATTTAACTTATAATCATAGTAATTATAGTTTGTGTTAAGAAATGTGAGTTGTTATTATAACACGGTAATAGTAGAAGTTTCTACGCTTTTATTATGTTGTTTTAATCAAACTATCAAAATATTACACACACCATCGATGTAATATATATAACTATTGATCTATACAAGTAACATATTGTATATATTAACTAAACATATTTAATTATATAGATATTTGTATTTTCGTAATGGACTAAATTATGTTTCCTTATTATGGTTAATCAATATTATAACAATATCAAATTTAAATATTTCAAATTTATGAAATATATATGTGTTACTGTTTAGATATTCGATTTATAACAATGTTAATTTTTATTATATATTGTTCCTATTATTATGGTAACTTATACGATAATATAGAATCAACAATATTTAACACAATTTTCTATGTTATTGGTAAATTATCTTTAATAATATAATATATAGATTTTTGAATATTCAGATATGTATTCATTTTTGTTACCTTATAACTATAAAAAATATTTCTGTAATATCTTCTTTTCATAATGTATAAGATCTGGTTAACCAAATTTTATGGTTTGTAGATATATTATTTTTCTATTTCATATCTGTCTATGAAGATATCTACAGATTGTTTGTTATTTAACGAACGGTGTATATCTTCAAAATATAGCAACAAATCTATTTAGGAATCTGTTATTTACCTAAAATATAATATAATATTTATATATTTAGATTTCTTTATATAAAATCGAATATCAAACGATATCATTTTCTAACTTAATTATACCAATTTCCAAAAATTTTGGCTCATACTTTATATAAATAGGTAGGTATCGGTGGTGTGTTGTATGCATTCACAAAAATTATAAACCAAAAACTTAAAAACTGTTATACTTTAGATATTATGGAGAAAACCATTTCAAAAGTTTCCGAGTTTACACCCATCAAACTTTTGAAACCGTTTAAGAAATCATGGCGAATCAAAGTAAGAATCATTCACTTATGGAGGCCAGATAATCCAAGAGGTCCTCCTAAAGCTATTGAGTTAATTCTTTCAGATGAAGAGATTATACTTTTATGTTTATTCGAAATAAATATAGTATTTTTACGTATTTTTGTTTTATTTATAAATATGGATAAAAAATACAAGCATCTGTAAAACGAGAATTCTCGAATCGTTTCAAGTCAAAGTTTCAAGTTGGTTTATGGAAAACCATTGAGAATTTTTCATTGTGGCAAAATTCTGGAGCGTTTAGGACAACGGATCATGAATATAGAATGGATATAATTTATTCTACCATTGTGCTAGACACTAGGAGTAGTGTTGAAGATGATAATTATTTCTTCAAGTTTGCTTAATTTGATTCAATATTATCAGGAAGTCTCAATGATTCTTTACTTATTGGTTAGTATTTGACTTTTTTAAATATTTAATGTGTGTTGTATTATATATAATTTTACATTGCAGATGTGATTGGACAAGTTGTTAATTTGGGACAACTTGAAACTATTGTCAAGAAAGATAAACCGAAAAGAAAAGTTTATTTTTATATGTGAAATCAAAAGTAATTTTATATACCTACGGTTTTATATATAGATTTATATATTTTGTTGTTTATCTAAATCTCCATTTGCTTATTCTTATTTTGGTTTATTTATAAATAATGATGATCGGCTATCATGCACTTTATGTGAAGATCTTGCAGAAGAATTCTACAATATGGCCGAGTCTCAAGAAGGGAAAATTCTGGTTATCTGTTTAAGATTTGCAAAAATAAAAAATTGGAGAAGTATTTTCTATTTTTATATAAATTTTATATAAATTATAACATGTCAATTAATTTTATTTATATCAATATAGGATACATTTAATCAATGTTCTTATTTTGTTAAACATATATCTACATCATTTCAAATGTTTTTGATGCCTCAAAACTCATTGTCAATCCAAAATACACGGATGTTTTGGATTTCATTAGACAGTATGTTGAAACAAATATTACACAATGATATACAGTTTTATATTGATATATTATATCCGTATATATATATATATATATATATATATATATATATATATGGTATTGGAACATCAATTATTTGATTTGTGTACATTTAGGTTGCCAGAAGATGGGTTATCTCTAACATTGTTGGAAAACAAACCAAAGCCTCAAAGAAATGTTATTTCCTCTTTCAAAAAGGAAGATCTCGAAAGAAAGACTATCATGGATATTAAAAATACTAACGAGGTTAAATTGTTAAAATTATATGAGTTTTATATTAGTTATATAATATAATTCATTATTAACTTTGAATATTTAATATCTTTATAAAAAAATTGTAAGGTGAAGACAATGTGCACGATTTTGAAAATAAATACGGATTGAGCTTGGTATTATGTTGCATGTAATCCATGCAATAAGAAAGTTGCAGATGATGTTGTTGCTTTTGATGAAAGCAATAAAATGAAAAAGGGAGTGGAAATGTAACGAGTGTGATAAATGGGCTACCAATGTTGGCGTAAGGTTAGTTGATATGTGTAATATTTTATAATTATATATTATATTTTAATGTAACTAGATATCGAACTATTATGTGTATTTGAAAACTATTCAATATTATCATAACAAAGGCACAAGTTACATGTCTATGTTATGGATCAAACAAGTGAGTTTAAATGTGTTTTGTTCAATTTGGTTGTTGCTAAAATTATCGACCAGTCAACTACATCTCTTTTAAAGGGAAAGTTTGGTGAGGTAAATCTTTTATGATGTTACTATTAATTTTATGGTCCTAAAATTGATTATTAATATAGTTTATATTTATTTGTTATAATAGATAGAAGATCACGATGATTTGCCAGAGCCAATCAAAAATTTGGTTGGCAAAACTTTTTGCTTTGTTGTAAACATCGAGTCGGATAATATTGTTTGTGATTATGATACATTTAAGATCTCAAGACTTTTGTCTACTAATCAAGTAATCAGAGACGAAACTTTCTCATTGTCTGAAAGCCAGCCATTATTGACTTATGATGATCAGATTATTGTCTTTATTTTTGTATCTATTATTAGTGATTGTTTTGATAATTACAATTTTATTATATTAACATTGGGTGTTTTACTTTAGGCTACCTTGACGATAACAAATTGAGAAAGATCAGATGAGAGATCCATTCCGAGTGTAGAAACACCAAATTCTAAAAGAAATGTCGACAACATTGTTGATCAAGGAGATGAATGTTCGACTAGCAAGAAACAATGCAAAAGAGGGGTTGTGATTTTAGAAGTTAAGACGGAGAATTTTGATGGAAAGGAAAAGGGTATCAATGTCGAGAATAATGATTATGAGCCAAGCATAATAATTTTGTGTGATTTTGGTGGAACCCTATTTTGTTATGGAACTATTTGTTTGCTTTTTTATTTTTTATTTTTTATACTATTGCTTTATATGTTTCAAGAATATTTATTGGTTACAATATTTTTCTGTGATTTCAATTAATTTACATCATATTTAAATTATATGTTATCGTTAATATGTGATGAAAAACAATATTTTTTTATAAACAAAATAATTTAGTAGGACAAACCGAACAACATTTCGGATATGAAG